>PVJI01024375.1:0-22046 GCA_004026765.1 Micronycteris hirsuta
TCTATCCAGCAAAACTGTCATTTAGAATGGAAGGGCAGATAAAGTGCTTCTCAGATAAGGTCAAGTTCAAGGAGTACATCATCATGCAGCCTCTACTATATGAAATGTTAAAAAGTTTTGTATGAGGACTCATGAGAGAAGGCACCAAGGCCAGATCAGCTACCGGGGAACTCAGATCAGCCACAGCCAAGATGCTTGTGAGGTAAGCAAGCAAAATACAACCAGAGAAACAAATTATAACCGGAGGCATTGAAATTTAGAACATCTGGCAGTAACCAGAGGGGAGGGGGAAGGGGATAATGGGGACAAGGGTATTCAGGAACTGCTACAAAGGACACATGGACAAAACCAAGGGGGAGGGTGGAAGCAAGGGAGGGAGGTGGGTTTGCCTGGGGTTGGGGTAAATGCAGACAACTGTAAGTGAACAACAATAAAATAATTAAAAAAAAAAAAAAAAAAAACTATGATGGCTCCAGGTCTGGCCAGTGTGGCTCAGTTGGTAGGGTGTCATCCTGCAAACTGAAGGGATACCAGTTCAATTTCCAGTCAGGGTACATGCCTGGGTTGCAGGTTCAAGGCAACCAATCAACGTTTCTCCCTCACATGGATGTTTCTCTCTCTCTTTTTCTGCCTCCTTTTCCCTCTCACTAAAATCAAGAAGAGAAAAAACAAAAACAAAAACTGTGATGGCTCTAAAGAGCTGTAATTCAGGGAAAAGTCTTTAACAAATGGGATTGGAAAGTCCTGGCTGATGTGGCTCAGTTGGTTGGAGCATCGTCCTATAACCAAAAGGTCACTGGTTTGATCCCTGGTCAGGAACATATAGGAAGCAACCACTCAATGTTTCTCTCTCTCTCTCTCTGCCTTCTTCTCACTCTAAAAGCAATGGGAAAAAAAAAGAAAACGTGGCGGTTCGGGTGGGGGGTCGGGGAGGGAGCAGCACACAAAACTGATCACAACTTTATAAAACAAAGCGAAGACCTGAGAAGGGAATGTTATCAAAATGGTTGTCTTGAGGCAACTTGAATGTTTATTTCTTCAGCAAGAAAATTTAAATGTTGATGTTCTATGCTTTTACAACCTACTTGCATAGCTACTTGTACCATACACCCACCCACCTGATGTTCCCTTTCAGCTGTCTGACCCTGGAGCAGTGATCCAGCAGTCTCTAGGAGACTCTCTTGGAAGCAATCCTACAAGACCTTTCTGATTTTGGAACAAGTCCTTCCATAAACCCCAGGAATGAGAACCCATCCACTGACAGATAGCTCAACAACCAGTCCCCACGTTCCTGGGTGCCCTGGAGGTGCCAGGTATTTGGTTCTGACAGGAATAAGGTCTAAATCCTGACCTTAAGGATACGCCCCAGACTCTTAGAAAAGGTGGGAGCTGGGACAGAACTTTGTGGAGGGCTAACACGATCCATACTTCAGACTACATAGGAAGGGGTTGCCTTTCTGATTGTCAATCTCCAGCCTGAAATTCTTGGATTTTGTCACCCTGATAACACCACTCCTGCTCAAAATCCTTGGGTGCCCAGAGTTTCTCGGGACAGGTTGGGGGGGTGGGGGGAGGAACGGTAAACACTGCCTGAGCTACCTCCTGCCTGGCTCTTGAATAGCCCCTTTGGCATAACAGCTTGGGTGGCCTGACGCACAAGGGACTTTCTCCTCTTCCTGCCTCTGGTGAGCAGGTCTTTCCCTGCTTCCTCAATGGACTGGCTCTGTTCGGACCTTTAGAATGCAGTCTCATCTGTACCCCTACAGTGGGAACACAATGCCTCATGTTACCTACCAGCAGCAATGAGGGTTGAACTGGTATCCCCTTTCCTAGTAGACTGTGAGCCCCATAAAGGGTCTGAGTTTCTACTCTGTGCTATGCCCCTGATGCCTGGCCCACAGGTTGTCAGCAGTAAATAACTCCTGAGTGAAAGAGTTGGAAAGAGTTCGCAGGCCAGCCTCTGGGCTCCCACATATCCCTTGTGTCTCTCCTTGCACCATTAGGCTATGATCAGTTGCAGATATACCATGGTTATAAAGATTTTATTTATTTTTTTAAGATTTTATTTATTTATTTTCAGAGAGAGGAGAAAGGAGGGAGAAAGAGCAATGTATGGTTGCCTCTCACATGGCCCTCACTGGGGATCTGGCCCGCAACCCAGGCATGTGCCCCGACTCCCCGACTGGGAATCGAACCGGGACCCTCTGGTTCCCAGCCCGCGCTCAATCCACTGAGCTACACCAGTCAGGGCCCATGGCTGTTCTTATAAGCAAAACCCTCTGCCTGTGATCCTCTAAGATCCCAATCCAGCCTCGGAGGGCACTTACTCGCCAGGATGTGGGGGCTGAGGACTGGCCACCTGATTCTGCTTGGCTTTCTGCTCCATTCTGGCTTCAATTTCCCGTTTCTTCTGAGCAATGAGCTCTTCTTGGTGAAGGATGTTCAAGTTCATTTTTCCAGACTTGGAAGGAGCAACCCCAAACCACCGATTAGCCTTTCCTGGGGAGAGAAAAGCAGCACATGA
This sequence comes from Micronycteris hirsuta, assembly GCA_004026765.1. Classification (NCBI taxonomy): domain Eukaryota; kingdom Metazoa; phylum Chordata; class Mammalia; order Chiroptera; family Phyllostomidae; genus Micronycteris; species Micronycteris hirsuta. The sequence goes on from PVJI01024375.1 coordinate 2,525, forward strand.
GAAATCACCTTTGTTTCACAAACATGTCCAGCAGCTGCTACATTCAAACTAACATTCATACAACCATTTGTTCACTTATTCAGCAAACATTTACCAAGCTATGTACCAGGTGCTGTGCTAGGTGCTAAACAAGAGACAGGGCCTCTGCCCATGTGGAACTCACATCTGGCTGAGGAGACAAAAGACTTGTAAAGAAGGAGTTGCAAAATCATGATAAGAGCTCTATGCTGGAAACCAAAAAAGGGTGAGGAAGAATAATAGAGGAGCACCTATAGCTAGGGCAGCCAGGAAATAACTATTAGAAGAGAGAATGATTAAGCTGAAATCATAAAAGATAAAGAACAAGTCTCCCAAAAAGCCACATAGGGACTGAGTTGAGGAGAGAAAGGAGCAGATGCAAAAACCAAAGACTGGATTAACCTGGTGCATCCTAGAACCAGTGAGGGTCCAGTGTGGCCTGAGTGAATGGTTCCAGGAATGAAGGTACAAGAAAGGGAATTTGGGTTTTACTTAAGGTCTTTGGGAAGTTATCAGGGAGTATTAAGCTGACAGTATCCAACAGATATTTTTATTTTTAAGATCATTCTGGCTATGGATTGGAGAGAGTGTGGAGGCAGCAAAGAGACCAATAAGGAGGCTCTCTCTGGCTGCAAGCAAAAGATGATGGTGACTTCAGACATGGCAGTAGCTGTAGAGATGGAAAAGATACCTTTAAGTTTCTCCATGGGACTCAGAATAAAATCCAAATTTTAAAAGTCGATCTTCAAGGCCCTGCCAGAGATGGCCTCCCTCCCCATCCCCGACATTTTTCAAAATGGCAAGCCCTCCCCACCCCAAGCCCTTTGCACTTGCCATTCCCCTCTAGGTGGAAAGTTCTGTCCCGCAGGCCTCCTTCTCATTTCAGTTTTCTGCTCAAAAAGGCCTTCCTTTACCACCCAATATCAACAGCCTCAAGCCCTACATTCTCACATCGTAACTCTCCAAATATTTCCTCTGGGTGCATTGTCTGACACCCCAGTAGAAGACAGGGTTCTGTTTTGGTTACTACTGCATCCCCAGCGCCCAGCAGTGTTTGCTGAATGGGTGAATGCATCCAATCTGGGGTGGCTAGGGCTGGAAGAGAGGGAAAGGTAAGGCTTGTGGTCAAATGGAGGCTCGAAAGATCCAGGAATGTCTGAAAGCAGTTCGGAAAAGCAGCTTTTCCAGAAAGTAGCACATGGACCACAGGGCAGCTGCTATGAAGAGGGGCTCAGGAGAGCCCAAAGTTGCTGGTGTTTCGGGGAGCGGAGCTCGGAAGAGCCCTAAAGGTGTTTATTTTTTATTTTTTTCCGGAAAAGCGGACGCATGGCAGACCCAGTGTCCGGCTTTACGGAGGCCAGGCGCCCTCAGCAAACCAGGCCCGGGGTGGGGGACAGCAACTGGGTCTGGCAGCTCGGTGGACTGGGGAGGTGCAGATCCTGCCGCTTCCGGTCACCCAGAGGTTGAGGCGAGGGGCCGGCACGCTGGGGCAGGCTCGGCCGGAAGGCAAAGAAGCGACGCGTAGTCTGGTGGACCCAGGCCGACGCTGGAGGGAAGGCGGGGGCTATTACCTGCAACATCCCGATTGTCCATCTTGAGACTCATCCAATCCCACAATGCTCCGGCGCCACCTGAGGAGGCAAGTTATAGTGAGCCTGGCCTAATGGGAGATGTAGTCCCCGTTGGCCATCCGTGCCCTGCTACTGCGGGGACACATGGCGCCTTCCTCTCAGGAACACAAACCTCTGTCTATCGGTAATGTCTGCTCTCAGTCCCGTGGGCCAAAAGACGTCGTCTTTTTTCACACCTTTCGGGAGTAGCAGCCACTCCAAACACAAACTACATGTTCCAGGATGCTTTGCAAAGCAGCTCTCGCGATAGATGCAAGGAGTGCTGCTCCGCCCCGTGCGCCTGCTTCCGCCTCCCTCTGGCGACGGCTTGTTGTTGTGGAGGCCAAAATGGCGGCTCAGGCGGCGGCAGCTGCCCAAGCGGCCGCGGCCCAGGCGGCGCAGGCTGAGGCGGCCGAGTCATGGTACCTGGCACTTCTGGGCTTCGCCGAGCACTTCCGCACGTCTAGCCCGCCCAAGATCCGCCTGTGTGTACACTGCCTGCAGGCTGTGTTCCCCTTCAAGCCGCCGCAGCGCATCGAGGCCCGCACGCACCTGCAGCTAGGCTCCGTGCTTTACCACCACACCAAGAACAGCGAGCAGGCGCGCAGCCACCTGGAGAAAGCGGTGAGCGCGGGCCGGGCCGCGAGGGAGGAGCGCGGGCTCCTAGTGGGACCCGAGCTGACGGGCCACGACTGCGGCGGGCTAGGGCCGCCCGGGCCGCTCCTTGGGGACCTGAGGTGCGACTTCCGCATGAGCGGCAGGACCCCAAAGCCGCCAGCATCTAGGGGACCCCTAGGGCCTCGCCTCGTACGTTATTTAACATCTCTGGTGACAGGAAGTATCCAGGACCCCACTCTTTTGAGGAAAAACAGGATTCCCAAATTCTTCAGGTTTTCAGGAGATGACCTGTTGGCGCCTGTGGAGACGTCCCCGGTTCGCCAGTGGGTCCTGCAGCTTCCAGTTTCTCAGGGTTCAGCCCCGGAAGCATCGGCTTGAACGCTGCCTCCTGAAGTGACTCGAGAGAATGGAAGGTCGAAGTGACAGTCCAGGCATCCCTTGGGAATCTGAAGTTCGGTCTCTCAGAAAACCTAGGAAAGCATTCCCTCCCTAGACCCGGAAGTCTGATAAGTGTCTGGAGGGTATTGTTCCCCACCAGTGATACGGGGAGTCACGTGGGAGGCAAAGGCCCAGAGCCTAGAGTTAGTCATTTGAAGGCCTATAAGGAGGTGCAACAGTGTCGAGGGGGCGGGGAGGGCGGTGTCTGGATCCAGGACCACTTGCTCCGTGGTGGAGATTGGGGGACAGGATCTCCCAGCTCTTGCTTTGTCTGTATTCACCCGGCGGGTGGCTTCTTTTTCTCCCACCACCCACCGGTCCATCCCCTTCAGAGGGCAGGTCTCACCGACACCCCCGCCTTCCCCCCACCCGCTCGCCATTTTCACTCGTGAGATCTTGGTGCTTCAAAGAATCTGCTGTGGAGTTTTTCTTGTCACAGCGACCCTGAACTCCTGTCAGACTGTGCCTTCGTTTGCCATTTACCCTTTTATTCTGATTTAAAGGAGTGACTTCTTGAATCAACTTAGATTTTTTAAATGTATTGATCTGAGGTCAGTTAGAACCCACTGGTGGCTGGTAACAGGTTGCCTTTGGGAGGATAGCAGATCTTTGTTTTGCATACTGTAAAGAGTTGGAAGGGGATTTTCACTCCTTGCTTGATCAGCTTTCTTGTTTCAGCAGTGAGATTGTAAGGACCCAGAGTGGTAAAGTGATTTGGCCAAAGCCACACAGCAAATTATTCAGAAAACTGGGCTCAAACACAGGCTTAAGCTTCCAGGTTCTGTGTCAAGACCATAAGTTGTTATTGTTTTTGTGTAGTTGTATTTTATTTTTCCCCCAGTCATTTGGCACATATTTATTCAGCTCACACCAGGTGCCAAGCCCTCTTCTAGGTGCTGGGGATCAGCAATAACTAAAACAGTCTCTGTCCACATAAACTTATGTTTTAGTGAAGGAGACAAATAATATGTAGTAAGAGGTTAGGTAGTGATAGAAGAACCATGAAAAACATGGACGAAGAAGAAAAGATGGAGTTGATGGGAAGCTGTTTTTGGTAGAGGTAGCTCTATTTGAGCAAAGCCTTAAATGTGGTGGAGGAAGTGGGCCTGGAGAAGGTGATTCCCAAGGAGTGCCCAGGCTGTCACTGGCCCAGACTAGTTTGTGTCAGGGTCTCTCCTGGGCAGTGATGAGGCTGAGATCAAATGAAGCACCAGGCTTCCTTAGGTGGCTGGGGGCTGTGACTCCTTGGCCCTGGGGCTCAGTGGCCCTGTTCTGAAGTTCTCCTTTCCCTTGATAAACAACAAATCCCTCCACCTCCCTTCCCTTGTCTCGGAAGCTATTGTTTCTGGCAAGTTCATAGTCACTGTGTATCGTTGCATTTTTGTCACTCAGTACTGTTGAAGGGAAGTAGTCATGCCTCAGATTGCTTCTTTGTAGCCATTTGGCTTTTGGACCCATACTTTTAAACTCTTATCCTTGTGAAGTGGCTTTCTTCAATTTTACAGAACCCTGAATCTTGTGGGGTCTTCTACAGAGACACAGGGTCCCTCCACAGCTCACATGGATGTTACTTATACCTGGAAATCCTTTTCTTTCTGTCATTTGCATCCCCAGCTGGGAATTTGTTCACATTTCAACTGAAGTGCAGTTATCCATGCTGTTTTCCCTCTGCAATTGTTTGTGATCTACTTTTGTGTTGCAATTCAAGCATGCTTTCTTTATTTTTTTAAAAATATTTTATTTATTTATTTTTAGTGAGAGGGAAAGGAAGGAGAAAGGGAAGGAGAGAAACATCAATGTGTGGTTGCCTCTCACGAACCCCAAACTGGGGACCTGGCCTGCAACCCAGCTATGTGCCCTGCCTGGGAATCAAACCAGCAACCTTTTGGTTTTCAGACCCGTGCTCAATCCACTGAGCCGCACTGGCCAGGGTCTCAAGCATGCTTTCTTTAATCTTCATTCGTTTTCAGCTGTGCATTTGTCCCAAATCAGGAAGCTACCAACTTTTATTCTTTTCTTTCCCAAACTCACTCGATAAAGAATTATGACATATTCCTTTTAGAAGTGGTTTGCTGGTTTCTAGTCCTGAAGAGCAAATGGTCAAAGAGGTTCCAATTTCTTTTCAGGGAGTCAATCCAGAGTAACAAAAACAAAACACCAGCCAGGGCTGGTGTAGCTCAGTGGATTGAGCGCGGGCTGGGAACCAGACGATCCTGGTTCGATTCCCAGTCAGGGCATATGCCTGGGTTGCGGGTCGGGTCCCCTATGAGGGCCATGTGAGAGGCAACCATACATTGCTGTTTCTCTCCCTCTCTGTCTCCCTCCCTTCTCCTCTCTCTAAAAATAAATAAATAAAATCTTTAAAAAAAAACACAAAACACCAACCAAACAAAAAAAAAAGTTTTTAAAGAGGTAAATGACTCTCAACTATTGAGAGTTATAGAGTTGAGAGTTCTCCTTGATCATTCCCCCTGCTGTTCTTTTCTGAACTAACTTCTCTAAATTAAAAGTGCTATAGATAAAACTTTTAATTGTCCTCTAAAGTCAGTACTACATTCAGTTTCTGTTATTTTCATCATCTTTTGCTTTCTCTCTGAAAGACCCTCCTTGGGAACCATATATTTTTTTAAGATTTTATTTATTTATTTTCAGAGAGAGAAGGGAGGGAGAAAGAGCAGTGTATGGTTGCCTCTCACATGGCCCTCATTGGGGACCTGGCCCGCAACCCAGGCATGTGCCCCGACTGGGAATCGAACCGGGACCCTCTGGTTCCCCGCCTGCGCTCAATCCACTGAGCTACGCCAGCCAGGCGGGAATCATATTTTTTAAATGTAAAGTTAGATTATTTACTTTTCTACCATGCTTAATGTCAAAACTGTATTTGTAAGCTTTATAGAAGGAATATATAATAAACTTACCCATCTGCTTTATTAATTCTACTGGCTTTGAAAGAATCATCTGTCAGGTGTTCCCATCAGACGTATGGAAGGTGTTTCTCCCTTTCCTCAGCAGCTTTATTGAGGTTGGAGCTGTTGGTCTCAATGATACCTGCCTCTGCGGACCCTTTGAGCCCCTGCTGGCTGCTTCATTCCCTGGGTCTGCTCAGTAGATCCTGTAACTATTACAGTGCATAATAGGACCCTTTACCTGAGAGCCTTCCTGTTTTGATTGTGGTTTTGGCAGCCATGTGGTTGTGTTGTCAGAATTCTTGGCTGCTCTGATTCTTTCAGTAAGTAGTTCATCATTATAAAGGATGTCCCTTTAGTCAGAAATCTCTTGGCTAGAGAATTGGTGAGGCTGTTCCTGCGTTTCTGTCAGATTGTGTTTCTTTACATTTCCTTTTTACCTTATTATTTTTCCTCTTGCTATACATCTATTCCTCTGAACTTTCAGCCTTCCTTATTTTCACACTGCCTTTCAAGCAGACATTTCCGTATCAGTAATTTGTACATTCCCCCTAAATTTTTTGTCATATTTCTCTTTATCCCTTGGCCTGAAAAGTACATCAGCATCTTAGACTTTTTCTGATTTAAGAGCCACAGAGAAATAAATGCCACTTTTCTGGAATAATTGTTTGTTATTTGCCATAATCCAGGCAGTCATTCTATGTACAGTGGTCTCTCTGACTGCAGTATCCATGTTAAGACTGTGTTTACTTTCTCTTTGATTTTGGAACAGAGCTTCTTTTTGGTGGTGGTTTTGCTCATCTGACTTAGAAAGCAGCACCAAACTATGCCGTCTAGACAGTTGTGAATTCTGCTTCCAGGTTTAGCTTCATAGTCTCTGGTTTACCTTCCTAGCAAGTAATTAAATGCTTGCCTTTCTCTTTCAAAGGCCTGAAAGGGCTCAGTGATGAACCTTTCATCATCAGACGCAGCTGGAGCAGATCTGTCATACTTCAGGATCATGGCTGTGTCCTGTTAAATTTCGTGCCCCATTGACCAGGAGCAGAACCTTGTGCAGAAGCTGCATTTACAGAGCTTGGTGTTAATGCATTTTCATGGAAGAGTGTTCTGTGCTTCCTCCTGTTTTCATTTTCATTTTCTTCACTCTTGCTCTCTAAGTCTCTTCTGACCTCAGGATTTGAAATTTGTTTAGGAACCATCACTTCACAGTTTCACCAAAATACCCTCTGCCTCCCTTCCAACCCCTGATTCTTCTGGTTTCTGCCTGGGAATTACCATAGTATTGTTGGTCCCTTTTACATGCCAAGCCATACATTCATGCTCCTTGGACACTGTCTCTTTGGATCCTCAACAAACCCACAAGGTGGAGACCACTTCCAACTTGCCACTTGATAGGAGGATGCTCGTAAACATTGTCACACAGCAGAAAGAGGCAAGACAGGCTCCTAAGTGCTGTGCTTCATCCCAAAGAAGTTGCAGTCAATAACTATTTCTACACATTTTGGTTATTTAAAACCTAATCTTTAAAAAAAAAAAAAAAGTTTCCTTGGTTTTGAGTTACAAAGAAGCCTTGAAATGCTCTCAGCCCTCAGTTGAATCCTCCAAGCACAAGAGATATGCTGATCTGGGCCATTCCACCCCTTAGGGTACTTGCTGGCCCTACAGTGACCCTTGCTTTCCGCTCAGGGTGACCCCCAAAGTAACCCCATAGACTTCTGGTAGTGTTGTTCACGTTCTGCCCTGTCTATGCCTGCAGGTCTCCCCCAGGCTTAGGGCCTCTTACTTTGGTTGCTTTCCCATCAGGAGAAAGGAGACATAAAAACTGTTTTTTAGTGTTACAAAGTAAAACATGCAGATGAGTTAGAAGCTTTAGGTAAGGTTGTAAACTTCATACTTTATTTATGAGGTGCATATAATTCTGATATTTGTATATTTCCAATTTGTGATTGATTTTATGTTACAAGTGTTAAAAAGATATAAAAGGGAAGTCATTTGATTGGTGTCTGACAGTCAGTTTGAGGAAGTAACTGGCTTGCCCTGACACTGAGCCAGTTCTGTAGCTCTAGCTTTGGAACTGGGTCATTGTGGGGGGTGGCTCAAGGTATTACTGGTGCTGATTCCTGGACACAAAGTAATGATGTTTGTAGGGAGTTGCCTGATGTCATTTAGGGGTTAGGTATTTGTGTTTGAAAGTCATAAGCTTCAGTTCTGTGTCCATTTGTACATAAGGAAGCTCTCATTTCCTGGTGATGTTAGATGAAGTTGTTGTTCATGTGACAGATGTTTCCCAAGCACCTCCTGGGCGTTGGACCATTCCATGTACTGGGGGTGCAGCACCAGGAGGAGGCACATCATAAGGCTTTATCTAACAGCCCTCATGTTGGGGTGTTTTTAGTGGGAGCACAGCACACACATAAGAGAATGGAAGCAGGTTGTGACTCTGGGAACAGATACTAAGCGCCACTAGGATCCAGCTCCTCCATGTGGGTCCACGCCTCCAGTCCTGTCCTCATGTGTGTCCTTCTCATTCTCTTTAAATACCCTGTACTCTTGCTAGAGGCCTCCCCTTCTGCATGTAGGCCTTGCCTGAGGTAATTCTTGCATGTGGAGATTGAGTTGTGGGTTGAATCTTGGGGTTGGGCCAGATCTCAGTATGTCCCTAGCCCAGCTCTTCAGTTACATGGTCTCCTCCACAACATCTCATTCCTTCTCCCAGTTGGTGGCCTTCAGGAGCTTTTCTTGCTGGACTGTTCTTCCCTATGGGGAGGAGTTGCTTCTGTAGAAAGCAATGCCAAGCTTCTGTGTTTACCACTTTTGTGACATCACATGCATGTGGCTGGAGCTGGGCCTGCCCCCACTGTCTCTGTAGACAGCCTCCAGCTGAGGACCCTCGACTCTGAGGCTGCACTCCTGGCAGCAGGCACTGGCCCTGCCTTCTGGGGATCCTGAGCCCCTTCTGACGCTGCTGCAGTGGGGTTTTGGGAGGGGATACTCGGGTAGCTACAGAGTGCCTTTTGGCTTGGACTTTGCAGACATGCATGTGCACATGTGTGCATTGTGTGTGTACCTACACGTGCGCTTTGTGCACGTGCTTGAAAGAGGCAGGAGCTCAGTAGCACTGGGTATGCGCTCTCTCTGTTCTTCTCCCACAGCTCCCCCTCCTGGCCCGCCTGTGTCTTTCAGGCAGCTGGTTTGGGATGCAGTTCCAAGTCTTCTCTAGTCTCTTTTTGGACTTCCTCCTCCACCACTCATTCTTGCCCCAAAGGCATTTCCGGTCCTGAAGCTGCTGCTAGGCTTCACTGGCTCCTCATCCTGCTCACCATCCCAGCCTGCAGCCCCTTAGGCCTTCAGCCTCTAGCTCCACTTCTTCCTCCCTCTGCATTTGCATTCTCTTTGGTGCATCTAGGATATTCTTTATTGGGAGTGGGGGAATAACTTTTAATGTCTTTTTTTTTCTTTACAAATACAATGGAGAATCATGCTGCCAGCATTGAATGCAATCCTAGGCCAAAAAATATGCACACTCCTTTCTTACGTGGCAAAAGCTTTCATATCACCTTTGTTGTTTGCTATCATGCATGCATTATCTTCAAAATAAAGAAACACACCATCTTCTCTCTGATATGACTTTTGTTGTTGAGTTACCACCACTGGATATACCTTCTTTCTGAGCTCTAGTTTAACTTTTTTGACTGTGGCCATCACCATGTCACCCACACCAGCATCAGGAAGTCTATTCAGTTGTCCTTTTATCCCCTTCACAGAGATGATATACAGATTTTTGGCTCCTGTGTTGTTAGCACAGTTGATCGTGGTTCCTACTGGAAGACCCAGGGAATCCAGAATTTCTCACCAGAGGACCTACCACATCCTCGCTTCGACATCTTAAATGCTGGAAAGCTAGGATACTCTTAAAACTCAGGTCTCATTAGGTGCTTTTTTATTTTTTTATGAAGACTTTATTTATTTATTTTTAGAGAGAGGGGAAGGGAGAGAGAAATAGAGGGAGAGAAACATCACCGTGTGGTTGCCTTTCGTGCGCCCCCAACTGGAGGCCTAGTCCACAACTCCGGCATGTGCCCTGACTGGGAATCCAACTAGCGACCCTTTGGTTTGCAGGCAGGCATTCAATCCGCTGAGCCACATTAGCCAGGTCAGGTGCTTTTATTTTATGCCTCTGATTGGGTCAGGCTCTCTGGGTGTCATCAAGGCATTCTGACCCACAGTCCCTGCTGCCAGTGAGTGGCACATATACCTTCCAGCTTATTTTCCTGGATTTCTGCCTTTTTATAGGCTCTTCTCTGCAAAGAGCACCTTCTACTCCCCTTTTGCCTGGGAAAACACACCCCACCCCCAGATGTGCGGCCCCCCCCCACACACACACCTTGTGCTGTTCTCCCACAGAGCATGGCAAGTCAGGGTCTTCTGTTCAGCTCCAGATCTGCCTTCCAACACCCACAAGAACTCTGAGAACATTTGTGGAACAAGTGTTGGGTGAATGCTTGAGTCCTGGATGGTCTGACAGACTATGGTCAGGGTGGTGGACTCTCATGGCACCTCACCATCTCCTGTCGGAATGTGGAACTAAAGGGCACAGCAATCCCCAAGTGGGAGCATTACATTGTCTGAACCACATCCTGCATGTGTGCCAGCAGAGGCACCACAAGCTCAGATCACAGAATTATCTCTGCAATCTCTTGGCCTGGTGCTGCCCACACAAGTCCCTCCTGGAGGTTTCCTCCCTCCCTTCTGAGGCTAGCTTTGGTCATTTCCAAGCATCTTTGAAATGCCACTTCTCGAGGAAGGACTGACACCCCCAGATCCACTGTCCAGTTGTAATTGGTTACTCATGTGTCATTATTTGCTGTCAGGGTACTACAATGAGTAGCGCGTGAGGGTCCCTCTGAACTTTTTCCCCTTCTGAAGCATTGGGGCCCTAGTGGGAGGGGCTCTGCCCTGAACTCAGGAGCCTGGTGGGATAGGAAGATCCTGTTAGTAAGGGAGCAAATGCTTCTTCCTTCTCTCCCAGGCATGCTCTGGTTGCCGGATTAGAGGGAAATGAGCCAATAGGTCACCTTTCCACTTACCCAAACACCTGTGGTCTTTGTGACAGGACAATCTGTAAACTCCAACACAGAGCTAGGAAGCATTTAGCTGAGAATTAATACTTTTTTCTTTCTTTTTCAGTGGTTGATATCACAGCAAGTATCCTTTTCTTGATACTGTTCCCTTTAAGAAATGCTCTGTTTAAATAAAAAGAATGTGTCATAAACTTGAATTCCTGCTGTGATGCACCCCACAGGTTTAGGTCTTGCCCCACAGACCACCTGAAGAATCCCTGCTCAGCCGTAGCTGCCCCTTCAGACCAGCGGCCTCTCAGTAGTGCCATGCTCCTCTTCAAGCCCTGGCATCCAGCTCCACATCTAGCCAGCAGCAAGTTCAGGGATTGCTGGGGGAGTACGTGAATTTAGGATTTCAGAGCAGGGGAATACACCTGACTGGAGAACTGCTACAGTGTAAGAATCCCATGCTTGCTTCCTTTTAAAATGACCTTTTAGCAACACCTGTATTTCCTTAACCAGATGTCACTAGATCCCACAGTTTGAAGATGTTAAATTTGAAGCAGCAAGTCTTTTGTCTGAATTATACTGTCAAGAGGTAAGAACCTATGGTTTCTGAAAGCAGAGTCCCTCCCCCTGTAATGAAGGCACAATGGAAAATTGGTTTTCTCAGGAGGGGATTGACTTCCTCCTGTCTTTTAATGCTTCCCATTACTTTCCAGCCTTCTGTACCCTGGCTCTGGGTGATCACTTGCTCATGAGGGCCAATAGAATATTTTTCTAAGACTTTCTAGAGACTTGGAAAACAGCCTTGTTCTTAGGTTAAAGATGATTAGTTCTTGGACTAATACAGTTTATTCATATAGTTTATCTTCTTAATCTGGTTCCTGATCTCAGGTGTACCTGAAAATCACCTTTTCCCCTCTTTGAGCAGCAGCCTGTGAGACTCTCTGGGTTGCAGGGACTGCATGCTTCACACCCCTGGCCCATCTCTCTTGTAGAATGAGAAAGATGGCAATTGGACTGTTCAGGATTTTGTACTAAAGCTACTCTCCGTTTAGGTGAATGAGTTATTTTAAGAGCAATGCAAAAACCTCCCAGCCAGTGAGTCCAATAAAATATCTTTTCTTCTTTTAATAAAGTAAATCAGTAACCCATAAATACTTTGGTAAGCATGAACAGGAATGGCCTTATGGCACCCCAGCTGCTGCATAAGGAATCCAGCTTGCCTGCCAGCTTGTTTCTTTTCCTCCCTAAGTGTGACTGTTGCCTTTCAGAATTCTGTCGATGCAGCAAAGCCACTGCTGCGGAAAGCGATCCAGATCTCACAGCAGACCCCTTACTGGCACTGCCGCCTCCTCTTCCAGCTTGCTGTGAGTACTGTGGGCCTGGCCAAGACACATGGCTGCTGAATGGGGTCGTGACCTTGGGGCACACCCACCTAACTGCAAATAAAGGCAGATAGCAGACACACAGGCCCTCCTCAGGCTGCTGCACCAAGAGGATGGGGACACCGGGATGATTCTTTAGCCTGCTCACAAGTTCCCTCCAGCCGCCATCCTCAGCAGTGGCCCCAGCACAGGTCCTTTGTTCAGCAACGGTGATTGGTGGGAGTGCCCTTCTCCCTGGCGGCTGACTTGGGCCTTATCATTGTATTCCCCTCCCTTCTGGTTCTCCCTATGGCCTGTGTTCATTTAAATTTGAGAAGCACTTGCCACAAATGTTTCTTAAGAGCTATGCTGAGATTCCAAGAGGCTGCCCATTGGGCAGTGAATGCCTGCCTGAGTCAAGCCCTTGCAGAGCTTCTGGGACACAGCCTCATCTGGGCTCCACATGGTCCCACTCAATAATCTTTCAGCTCTCCACACATAGTGGTGCCCTGGTCACAGTGTTCTGGGATGCTCAGGTAGATGGGGATCTCTGGACTGCGCCTTCCTGGCCGTAGTGACTGGGTCTGAAGACTCTGGGGTGAGTTGGCTCCACTCTGAGAGGTGTTTCTTCTGTCCTGGGCACTGCCCTCTCACTGGCAGCCTCCACCCTCTCCTCTTCCTGACCCAGCCTTGCCCTCCATACTGCATCTTGCCTACCTTCCGTGACACGGTCCTATAACCTGCCTATGTGTGCAAGGCATGGGCCCTTGGTTGGAATTACTCCCCCCATCCCCCATGGGAACCCCTCATCCCAAAAGGATGTGGCTCAGGGTCCCTGCTGGGAAGAGCTCACCCAGCCAGTGTTCCTAAGCTCTTCCCCCTGGCCTACTGCTATCCCACACAGCATTGTCTCCTTTAATCCTCTCATGCATGCTTTCCCCATTGGCAGATAGGGAGTGGGCCAGGCAATGAGGCACCTGTCTGGGGTCACAGATTTGGAGGGTGCTGCATGCATCTGGGAGCCCAGGCTCAACCAAAGCCCCACAGTGTCCCTTCCTTTTAGCCTGCTAAGGCTTCTGGATTTGAAACTTCTGCAGACACTTGTCACTGAAGGAGTTTCTCCTCACTTGGGCTGCCTCTGTCTCCTTTCTAGTGATCAGCCCCTGAAGGTGACCTGCAAAGCACAGAGACATACTTGTGCAGTCCTGGGAGTCTATGCCTGTGAGCATTAACTGCTGGCTTCATGCACCATTGAATTTAGATAATGTACACCGTAGGCAGAACAGAGTTCTGTACCCAAAGCAGTCAACACTGATGACATGATTTGGTTAATTTAGTTCAAAACTGACAGGCGATTTTGTTGACAGGTGGGGAGGGTCACTTGAACTCTCCAACAAAGCATGGTGGTTGGGTACTAAGTACTATAAAGCAGGAGGTTTGGAAGCAAGGATTATTGTTCTTTGTCCTTTTTAGCAACTGCACACGCTTGAAAAGGACCTGGTGTCAGCCTGTGACCTCCTAGGCGTGGGAGCCGAGTATGCACGGGTGGTGGGATCTGAGTACACACGGTAGGCACCCTCACCCCATGCCCCTCCCCTCTTACTTGGAAAGGGCTCAGCTCTTTGATCCTGGGCAACAAATCCAGTTGACATTACAGCATACGTAGTAAGAGATGTGAAAATCAAAGGCACCACCAGGATGCCTTTTACCTCATCAATTCATCCTGTCCATTTGTGAAGCTGGAGAGTTGACTGAAAGTGAGGGACAGCTGGCATTCTCAGCACAGTTGGCATTTACACATACCTAGTATCTTTTCTCTTTCTCTTTCTTTCTTTTTCTTAATTCTCACCCAAGGATATGTTCCATTGATTTTTAGAGAGAGGGGAAAGGGAGAGAGAGAGAGAGAGAAAAAATGTGACAGAGACATTGATCGGTTGCCTTCCTTATGCACCCCAACCAGGACTTGAACCCAAAACCTAGATATGTGCCCTGACTGAGAATCAAACCCCCAACCTTTTGGTGTATGGGATGATGTTCTAACCAACTTAGCCACTCATCCAGGGCTGTACCTAGTGTCTTGAAATAAAAAGTACTCATAAATTTGCTGGGCTGATCCCCTTCCTGGTACAGATGTGAAAGCAGTGCCCTCAGAGGGTGTGGCCCTGTGTGCTTGGCAGCACTTAAGGTAACTCCAGTGTCCCTCTCAGGATGCCCAGGAGCTTCTAGATACACAACAGACACAGTAAGTGGAATAAGCAGATGTTTGTATAAAATAGGGAACATAGGTTCATGTTATACATGAAACTGCTTAGGCCATCTGGAGGCTTGTACCCTGGGGTTGGGGGTCAGGGATCAGAGGCCACACGAGCTTCACTGTGCACCCTCTATAAAGGCCTCTAGTGTCTCTTTTTTTCCCCTGAAGAGGAAATTCCTCTGTACTAGACAGACTTCAAGTAGCAGTGCTCATGTTCTGTTGTGCGCATTGGGGTTCTGGAAAGTTCTATTTCATGGAGCTGAGCTGTAGACTTGTAAGTGCCTGTGTGGAAACACACAGTTTTCCATAGGCTGTCTTTACCCCTCAGCAACCCTGCCCTGAGATGGCAGTTATGACACAATCTGACCTTACATTCCTGGCCCTTCCTGGCCCCCTTATGTTGCAGCCATCACTGGGCCTGTGTTGACACACTTTGCAGGGCACAGGGACAGCCACACACTGTGCATGTTCATGCATGAGTGTCCCCAGACAGGCTTCTGTGCCACCATGTGGGCAGCTTAGATGGGTTCCACCAGGGCTCAGGACCCAGAACTTCCAACCATTGATGTAGGGCCTCTGAGCAAGTGCTTCCTATATGACAACATGGGAACCTTGATGTGAAGTTCCAAGCCTTAGGTTTCAACAGTTGAACAGCAGGCAAATAGACCTAGAGTGTTCACACCATGAGGTAATAATAGGCAAGGGTTTGGAGCCCTGGAGCAGAGATATCTCGAAGGCTGTGTGAGTGTGACCTTCCCACCTTACTAGCCTCACCTGTAAATAGGGAGAACAGCGCCCACTTGATGGGGTGTTGGCCACAGCACACAGGGAATCTGCCAAGGCTGGTGGGACAGAGACTAAGATGTTGAGTAAATTAGGGCTTGTAGACTCTGCCTGACCACAGCTGTTCCCAAAGGCAGTGACCGCCTCCTTGGATTCCTCCCCCATTGTTTTGGCTGTTTGCTGAACTTTTTAACATGCCCATTTTATTATTTTTGTTAGTGATAGTAGCAGTGCACACACATTTAGAAAGTACTGAAAAGTTTAAGAGAGACAATAGAAATTTAACCTTGCTGACTATTGCAGATGGAGACAGTGGGTGGTGAGGCTGCTAATACGTCCAGGGTTCCCCGAGTTCATCCCTTTAACACTCAGGAGAACCCAAGGGGGCTTGGCCAGTCACAGGTGAGGAAGAAGAGGTGCATAAGGGCTGCAGCGAAGTGTAGATTTGGGTTCAGATGCCCAGGCCAGCCCACTGTACACACCCCCTGCTGTCCACCAATGTTGTTATCAGCAAGAGTGAGATTATGGCAAGCATACTGTCCTGTACTTTGCCCTTCCCTGCTTTCTGAGCATCTGTCTATGCCTTTTAGGCTTTTGAGACACATGAGTGTCTCAATTAGGCTGAAAATGTAAAGATCAAATAGAACAAAATAGAGAAGTCTTGTAAATAAAACCAGCCTCATTGGGGGCAGTTGGAGGCCACTGTCATCTGCTTAACTGCCTTTTGGGGTTGCTTATTAGTCCCTGTGAACGTTGGGGTGGCAGTCATCCCAGGAGGCACCTGAGCCTCGCAGACTGACTCCCCCTCTCTGTTTTCCAGGGCGCTGTTCCTGCTCAGCAAAGGGATGGTAAGTTGAGGCTGAGCAGAATGGTGCTGGTGTGGTGGACATGAGGCAGGGCTCCTCCTCACTGTGGTGCAGCCCTTTGGGCACCCAGACCCTTAAGCACTGCAGGCAGCCACAAGAGTGAGGCCCCCATGTTCCAGCTGGGTTCAGAGGTGAAACTTATCCAGGTTGTGCGATTTGTGCTGAGGAAGGAGCAGCCTGGACTTGGGTTCCAGCCTGGCTTTTTGCCCTCCCTGCATGGTTCCACCAGTCCCCCAGTGGGTGGGCAAGCAGATGATGGCCCTGAGCACTGGAAGGTGCTCTCAGTGCCTGTACCTCTCCCTTCCCAGCTGCTGCTGATGGAGCGTAAGTTGCAGGAAGTTCACCCACTGCTGACCCTCTGTGGACAGATTGTTGAGAACTGGCAGGGGAACCCCATCCAGAAGGAGTCTTTACGTGTCTTCTTCCTGGTGCTCCAGGTGACACACTACCTGGATGCAGGGCAGGTATGTAGTGCCTCCCACGGTAGGGCTGGGGGGAGCAGGCAGGCAGTGGGAGGGCCCGGGACTGAGATACCCACTCTGTTTTTGCCTCCAGTCCCTCACCACGCAGTGCATCTCATTCAGGGCTTAGCTCCTCCATGTACGCTGTCGTGCTCTGGCATAAGTGGTGTGCCCCTGAGGGCAGAGGGTGCCCTGAGAATGGCCTGTCCTCATGGTGGGAGTAGTCATGGCCTCACACATTTCCATGATAATAAACCATGAGGATTCTGGCAAGGTGCCTGACACAGCAGGTACCCAAGCAGTGTCTCTCCACCACCCCCATCTGATAAGAGCATTGTGGGTTTCAAGTAGGGACTGATGGCATCAGCTCCGTCCAAGATTTGACTTCATAATCCCCATGTAGTTGAGGAGACGCTGTATTCTGTGGGAGAATGTCAGCCTTTGGGAGGTGCTATTCATCTACCTCACCCCACCCTGTCCCAATGACTGCCCATAGGCCTAGCCTCAGCTGACAGGAGATCATAGGTGGAGCCCCAGAAAGTACTGGGCAGGCCTTTTGTTGGGAAGGGACTGCCTCAGTTCCCCCGACCTGTGCCCACATTTGTCTTTTGGGCCAGTTGCTGTGCTCAGTGCGCAGGAGCACAGCACACTCATGGGGTGCTCTGGACATGTCCAATGGGACCTTGCAACAGGGATTTCTAGTGTGCAGAGCCCAATTCATACAAGGCATGGCACCTGTAGGGCTCCTGGGCCCAGGAGGCCACTTCCTGCTCCCGAGGTTGATTGCTGGCTTCCCAAGCCCTGTCTTACCCTCTCAGGGTCACTGCAGAAAGGTGGAAACACAGGTCATGCAGGTTCTTGGGTAGGCCTCTCCCTGTCCTTGGTGTTGGACCCAGCACTGGGTGGTGGCTGAGCCTCAGTCCCACAGATGACCCCCATGACACTGCCCCCAGCCCTGAGAGCCTGCTGATCCATTTGGGGGTAGGCTTTCTGCAGGCAGTGGGCATGGTAGGAGCTTCTGGGAAGAAGGGGCTGGTGAGCTAGAGCCTTTTCAGAGCAGACAGGTGCTCAGGTTTGTGGTACCACCCTCCCACTGCAGGTGAAGAGCGTGAAGCCATGCCTGAAGCAGCTGCAGCAGTGTATTCAGACCATCTCCACATTGCATGACGATGAGATCTTGCCCAGCAACCCTGCTGACCTCTTCCACTGGCTGCCCAAGGAACACATGTGTGTGCTTGTCTACCTGGTGAGTTCCCGGGGCTGAAGCCGGGGGCCAGGTGGGTGAGGAGAGGGCCCTAGTGACCACCACCTTCTGGTCTTGTTGCCAGGTGACGGTGATGCACTCTATGCAGGCTGGCTACCTAGAGAAGGCACAGAAGTACACAGACAAAGCACTCATGCAGCTGGAGAAGCTCAAGAGTAAGTCAGGCTGGGTGGGTTGCATGGTCACTGTACCCATTGGTGGGTGGCCCAGTGATTGCCTCAGACTGGGCCTGAAGGACTATAGTGCCAGATAGTCCCCATGAGTCCCTGCCCATGGGTCTTCTTACCCTAGTTGGCAAATGAGGGTGACCTGGGGTCAGGGCAGAGGAGACCAGGCCTGAGCTTGACCTTTGATCCCTGGCTGGGGGTCTTATGCCATCTCTGTCCTGTCCATCCCACTACAAAGTTAGCTGTGATAGTTAGCCAGATCCCACCTGGGCCTCCTGAAACAACAGTGCTCAGTTGAAATGGGGTGGCTGCTATTATCAGTGTTCTGACATGGATTGTGCTCAATGTGAGGCTGGGATCTGAATTTGGCTCTTGCTAACTGACAGCAGATGCCCTGTAAGTTGTGGGTTCTTCCTGGATGCTAGACTTATCTATCCTTTGGGACCAGGGACCTTTGATTACCAGGTACCCAGAGCTCTGGTTCAGTGTCCCTGTTAACCTGCTTACCCAGTCCATATACCCTTTGTCAACTCTGCTAGGGGACGAGCCATCAGCCGGAGAAGCAAAGCCCTTGGGGATCCGAGTTCATGCCCTCTGGCCATGTTGAGAAGGGTCTGAATTGTCTAGTTCCAACAGGAGAACAGCCACTTGGGACAGCCAGGAACCTGGTCTTCCCACCACTGCCTGAGGCTGTCGTAGGGTCTCATTCTCCTGGGGAACATCAACATTTTTAGAACCCATGGTGTCTGGAGTGTTTTTGAGCATGTGACTGGGTTGTGGTGGTTGAGACTGGAAAACAAGTTCCTCCAAGGATTTCTTACTCTTTTTTTTTAAATTATTTTATTGTTGTTCAATTACAGTTGTCTGCATTTACCCTCCCCCCACTCCACCCCAGGCAAACTCACCTCCCTCCCTTGCTTCCACCCTCCCCCTTGGTTTTGTCCATGTGTCTTTTATAGCAGTTCCTGAATACCCTTGTCCCCCTTCTCCCCTTCTCCCTCCCCTCTGGTTACTGCCAGAATGTTCTAAACTTCAAAGTCTCTGGTTCTATTTTGTTTCTCTGGTTGTATTTTGCTTGCTTACCTCACAAGCGTCTTGGCTGTGACTGATCTGAATTCCCCGTTAGCTGATCTGGCCTCAGTGCCTTCGCTCCTGAGTTCTTATACAAAACCTTTTAACATTTCATATAGTAGAGGCTGCATGATGATGTACTCCTTGAACTTGACCTTATCTGAGAAGCACTTTATCTGCCCTTCCATTCTAAATGAAAGTTTTGCTGGATAGAGTATTCTTGGTTGTAGGTCGTTGCTTTTCATGATTTGAAATATTTCTCTTCAGCCCCTTCTTGCTTGCAAGGTCTCTTTAGAGAAATCCGCTGACGGTCTTATGGGAATTCCTTTGTAGGTAACTATCTCCTTTTCTCTTGCTGCTTGCAAGACTTTCTCCTTATTCTTAATCTTGGGTAATGTAATTATGATGTGCCTTGGTGTGTTCCTCTTTCGGTCCCACTTCTTTGGGGTTCTCTGAGCTTCTTGGATTTCCAGGAAGCCTATTTCCTTTGCCAGATTTGGGAAGTTCTCGTTCATTATCTGTTCAAAAATACGTTCAATTTCTTGGTGTTCCTCTTGTCCTTCTGGCAGCCCTATGATCCAGATGTTGGGTCGTTTACAAATGTCTCTGAGGTTCCTGAGTCCCTCCTCATTTTTT
>PVJI01024376.1:0-22031 GCA_004026765.1 Micronycteris hirsuta
GGGTCAGGACCCGAGGCAGCACCTGCAAGGCCTCCGCAGAAGCCTGTTCAGTTCCTGCTCGGTCCCCCTTGGTTCCTTAGGGAAGTGGAACCGGGCTGCGAGCACGGCAGGCGCACGTGCCCCGAGGGTAGACAGACAAATATGGCAAAAGATCTAGAAACCGCAGTGACCGGGGGAGAAATGGAAGGGCTGGAAAGGTGTGCCCGCTCTGAGAAAGCTACTCCCTTCTGGGATAAGTGGGGAGCCGCCTGGAAGGTGCGCGGGTGCCCACAGGACGCGGCTGGCCGGTGCTGCGGAGGTAGGGGCTGACTTCTCCCGGACCCTGCGCGTTTGGGGACCGCGGGGTCCAGAAAGGCACGCTTCCCGGGGCGCCCCACGGAGGGTGGGAGCGAGGTGGCACCGCCCCGCGCCGACGCCGGTCGAGCGCCCCCTGCCACCCCAGGCAGCCCGCGGGGACAGAGGGAAGAGCGGGCCCGCCCAGGTGCGCCGGGGGTTGGGCAGAATCCGGAAGGTGCACCGCCCAGCTCGGGGCCCGTCCCCTCGGCCTCCCCCCGCGTGAAAGCGAAAGTGTCGGCCGCGCGGAGGTCGGCACGGGGGCGGGGCCGGCGCGGACCTGGGAGCCGGCGCCGGGCTCCGGAGGGGCCATGGATGGGCTCGGCCGCCGCCTCCGAGCCAGCCTGAGACTGAAGCGCGGCCGTGGGGGTTAGTGCCGGGCCGGGGCGCGGGCCAAGGGAGCGGCGGCCGCTCGGGGACCGGGGTTAGGACACAAGGTGACCGCGGCAGGGGCCGGGGCCGGAGGCGCGGAGTGTCGGGATCCGGGATCCGGGAGCAATCTGCTGCGTCTTCGGGAGGGCTGGGCAGGGCTCAGGTGAGCGGGGAGAGGGCGCAGGTAGTGGACAGGGCCTGGTGGGGACAAGGTCGGAGGTCAGAGGAGTGGCCGGGCCAAGGGGGTGGGGGTGAGAGAGGAGGCGGCTGGGCAGAGGAAACCGTAGTGGGGCTCCGGGGCCACGTGTCCTTCCATCCAGGAAGCTTGCGGTGCAACCGCAGGGTGCCTGGAGCGCCCTGCCGGGAGACCCCGCCCCAGCCCCGGGGTGCCCGCCGCTCCGCCCCGCCCTAGGCGGTCGAGGGGCTGCGGAGCGCGGGGCCGAGGGCAGAGCTGCGGTGGCGCCCGCTCCGCGGCAGCGGTGGAGCGTGAGAACCAGACAAGTCCCGCCTCCCGAGCGCCCCTCGGCGAAGTAAGAATCCCTCCCAGCGCTACGGGGATCACGTTAGCAGCCGAAGCTCGTTTCCTCCTTTCTTAGCGAGGCCACTGCGCTGTGCAAAGAGGGCAAACAGGAATTCGTTCGTTTTTTTTTTTTTTCATTCATTCAGCAAACACTTATTGCTGCTTGCCACTAGCCATTTCTGTGGCTGAGCTGCCGGAACCCTCAGCCGCTCTGCCCTGAGGTCCGGCTGTCAGAGGAGAACGCAGGCCACCCGACAGCGCAGCCGCCCCCCACCCCGCTCCCCCAGCACTGGCAAATGGAGAGGCTGAACCAAGCCACCCCCTACGTCCCAGCCCAGAGTTGGGGAGGCCTGGGGCTCCGGCCGTCACCCCTGCCCTCCACCCCCAGCCCCCGCTGTTCTGCCTGAACACGGGGTTCAGTATCTGTCTTCACCCTAACCGAGGCAGAGAGGTCAGAGGCCATGGGTGGGGATAAAGGCCTAGGACTGTGCAGTGGCGGGAGCAGAATGCAGGGTGGGGCTGCTGTCCTCGCTCCCAGGGAAGGCACTGGCCTGGTCTTTCCTGGTCTCCCTCAACCCTGAGACAGCTGTGCGGATGGAAGGGGTCGGCTTCCTCAGTCCAGAGGGGACAGTCCAGTCGTTCCCACCCGCCCTGGCCCCCAAATCGAGCTGGTGATTGTGCCCAAGGCGCCTCCTGGACGTTGGGGAACTGGAAGATCAGCAGCCATTACTGCCTGTCCCGAGGTCTGCCACCTGCCAGGCCCGGGCGGTGTGCCCTTTCTGTCTTCCCTGCCTTGGGTCTGTCCTCCACCCTCCTGGGGAGCTCCACGTCCCTCCAGGGCAGTTGTGTGGCAGGAGTGTGCATATGTGCGCGTGTGTGTACACACAGGGGTGTGTATATCATCCTGGTGGGAGGAGTGGCAATGGGGTGGTCCTGGGTTGCCAGCAGCTGAGCTGGAAGAGGAGGGGCTGGTTTTTCAGAGGAAGCTTGCAAAACCTCCTCTCTCCGGCACTCTAGCTGGTTCTGGGACTTTCCTCAGGTAGCCGTGGGAGGAGCTTGCTGGTGGAGAAACTAGTGTAACCGGACTCCTGACTTCCTTAGAAAGGGTGGCTCCCTCCACAATTAAAAACCCAGGGTGATGATTCCTTTCCAGGGCACTGGGGATTAACCCAGATGACCTAGATGAAACGTGTGTGTTTGACGGATGTGCCTCCTCTGCTGATAACCCCCCAGAAAGACAGAAGAAAGCCATCTTCCTGGATTTCCTGGGCCTCAAGCTCCACGCCCAGTCACTGTTTGTCTGAGTTTATGAGTTTTGCTGTGCTCTCGGCCAGCCTGATAAAGTGGGCTGTCAATTGCAACTGAAAGGCTCCGGGGAAAAGAATCATCTCCTGAGGTTCTGGGACGGTCCGTGAAAAGATGTGGGTTCTCCATCGGGAGGCATCCCACATCTGTCGGACGTTCTACCTGTGCTTCGTCCAGCAGACAGGAGCTAGGGTACAGGGCTCTCGCCACTCCTGCCCCCAGCAGGTCCTGTTAACAGTCCCTGGATGACTCTATGCCTCGGTTTCCCCGCTGTGTATCAGCCAGATGCTTATTCCTCAGCCAGGTGGTGAGGATTGGGCGACAAATCTATGCCGGTTGCGGGAGGTGAGAGTTCTGAGTGTTTGGGGTCCCTGTTCTCACCCTGACAGCAGGCATTACCTCCTTCGTTACTGCGATAGGGGTTCTCCCAGGAGTCGTGGTGGGGCCACTGAGCGCTGGCTTCTATTAGTCCCGGGAAAGCCGGGTCCAAAGCTGTTTCCTCCATTCCAGCACCCCACTTTCTCCCAGCGGGCTGCTCATTCTCTGCGGGAGTTTTTAAAGCCTCCTGGCTCCTGTTCGGCGCAGCTTTCTGGCCAAAGTGCTTCTCTCCTATTTCATGTGCTCGCTCACTCTGGGGGTTTCTGTGAGACTCCTAGGCAATTTATTGCTGTTCTCTCTCGCTCTTCCCCAGCCTCTGGACATAGCCTCCAGAAACCTCTATTGCCTCAGGGGCTGGCTGCTCTGCTTTTAGCTTGGGCAGAACTGTTGACCTGGCCCAACAGGAAAAAAAAAAAAAAAGCTGAGCAGGAGTGGGAGTCGGGTGGAGATCACCCCAAGGCTTTTGACTTTCACTGAGCAACCCCCAGGCTGCAGAGGCAACCAGTTCACCGCTGCAGGCCAGGGAGACTGTCCAGAGTCAGTGCCTCCTATTTGCAAGAGGGATGCCCTGCTGGGACCCCCAACAGGTCCCCGTGAGAGAGTCTGTCTCAGGTCGTGTTTTGGGGCTGAGAGAGAGGTGCTCCCTTGCAGATGGGAAATATCAGGAACTCTCCACTCCGAGATGGACTTTGCTTCCGTTTCACCACCAGGAGAGGAGGCTTTTAGTTTCGTCTTGATGTCCAGGTTTCCCTCCTACTGGAACAGTTTCTCTGTTTAGCTATCAGGGAAAGCGATGGCATCCTCGCCGTGGGGAGTGCTTGCCACCCGGAAGTCCTGGAAGTTCCGATGTGCAGCCAGTGGCCTCGCAGGGGGTTGGGGCTGCTGGTGGCCAGGTTGACACGCAAAAGGCCAAGAATCAAAGTTAGGGGCTTAGGAGATCGGGGTCCTAAGACCGACCAGCGAGGTTCCAGTGCCTACAGTCTGACCTTATCTCGAATTCTTCTCTTTCCGGAGATTGTAAATAAACCCTCGGCACAACCTGCAGCCCAGCATTCAAAGCCCTTAGCAGCTGGGCCTTGGAGGTGTTTACTCACGACCTTTTGTCTCACCACACCCTGGGGTTCTTGGGAGGAGCTGAGGTCTGAGCTGCCTGCCGAGCCAGGATGCTGCTGCCTCTGTCAGTGCGGCCGTCCTGCCGCCTTCCTGGGTCCCGTCACATCCTCCTTGCCCAACCATTGGGTGCCCAGGATGGAAACTGCTCCCCCTCATCTGGAAGACAACGTGGGGCTTGTCTGCACGGGGCTGTGGTCGGACGCTGGGGCAGTGGCCCCTTTCTCAGGCTTTCTGTAGCCAGCCTGCGTCGGAGGGAAGGGCTGCGCCCCATGCCCTCGCAGGCCCGGGAAGATGGAAGGACAAGGGGTAGGCCGGATGCTCAGGCTGGTGTTCCCCAAACGGCTGCCTCGACTCCGAGCAGGTCTGGACTGGGTTGCCCACTTCCCTTTTTCCACGGTGACTCTCTTCCATGGGGCTGTTTCTTCCTTGAAGGCTTCTTTTTCTTCTTCCTTTTGTATCTCGACCGCCACTTAGGGCCCCACGTGACTGGGCTGGGAGGCTTTCCCTGCTGGTTTCTAGAGGCCGTCAGGGCCCCTGGAGGTTGGGAGGGGGGAGTTGGTGTGGTCACAGCCACGTGGCCATGGACCTCTTCTGATTTAGCAAGTACAGGGCTACCCGGTGCGCGCCGTTTCAGGCCCCAGGCCGGGCACCTGTAGGGGGGAGAGTCTCTGCGGCACGGTGGGGCCCAGGGCCTCCCAGGGGCCTCCCCAGTACATTTCCTTGGCGTCCACATCAGTGGTTTCTTTTCTCCCCCTGGCTCCGCGTGGTGTCACCTCTCCCAGGGCAGGCACGGAAACTGCCTGCTTGGCACTGGTCCTGTTCCAGGATCTGAGGTCCCGGGCACGCTCCAGGGGCCTCGGCGCTGGCGGGGTGGGGCGGGGGTGGGTGGGGTGCCGAGAGGTGCCGAAGTTGCCTGCAGCCTTGCAGTCCCCACCTGGGGCATGGATCTCTGAGACACTGAGTGGGCCCCGTGTCTGGTTTTAGGATCTGCCCAGGGCAATCCGGGGGAAGCTGCAAAGGAGCCAGAAAGGGCCCCAGAGCACTGTCTGCCCAACTTCGGGGGAGGGCAGCACTTCTTTGAATACCTCCTCGTGGTTTCCCTCAAAAAAAAGCGGTCGGGGGAGGATTATGAGCCTACGATCACCTACCAGTTTCCTAAGGTAAGGACTGCAGGAGGGGGTCGGGGGGGCCGAGGACGGGGTGTCTGAGAGGCGGCGGTGGGGGCGGGGGCCCTTTCTCTCTCTCCACCCGGCCCCGGGCTGGCTCAGTCTAGAGCTGCCCTGAGCTTGCCCACTCCCGTCTCCCCGTGGGCCCGGCCCTGTGTTCTGTTATCACCTGCAGAATCTAGGTCTGGCTTCTTTGTGAAGCCCTGACCTAGGCGCCCTAGCTGGGAAACTAGGCTAGTTCTTCTGCCCTTTTCTGGACCTCCTAGTTCTCCCAGATTCCATCCCCAGCCACCCTTCTCTACAGAGCAGCTTACCTGCTACCAGAGCTCCTTGCAGGCATCCCCTCCCTGGGCTGGGTGGGGAGGAGAAGGTGGGGCAGCCACACGCTGGGTTCCTCATCTGCTCCTGCACTGGGTGACCGAGATTTTCATTGACCCTGAAAGTGTGACAAGTGAGCTGGCCGTGTGTCTTCTCTGATGTAGTATGTTGCTGACGTGGTCCCTGCAGGAGGCTGGGTGGTCCCAGGGCCTTCTGTATTCAGGTGTAGCCCTGGCCCCCTTCCTGACTGGGCAGATCCTCGCAACACTGCGGTCTAATCTGGCTCATGTTGATCTGGCCCAGGAGGGGCTGTTTCGGCCCTGGGGTTGTTCGGCCAGACCCAAAACGAAGTCCCTGTGTAGAGTGACCAGCAGAGGCACGCTTTGACCCCACGCCAGTAGAAAGCTTATTCTCAGACCGCTTTGGAGCCTCAGAAGGAGGCTGCCCGCCCTCCAGCCCTCTCCAGCCGCACCCACGTGTGCCATGGGCTCATCTCCTTTCCTGTCCCTTCCAGCGGGAGAACCTGCTCCGGGGCCAGCAGGAGGAGGAGGACCGGCTGCTCGGTGCCATCCCTTTGTTTTGCTTCCCAGATGGGAACGAGTGGGCGCCGCTCACTGAGTATCCCAGGTAACTGCTCAGCCCTGCAAGGGCGACTCAGGGATTGGCGAGGGAGGGACAATGTGGGCCTCGTGGCTCCTATGGCCCCTCACATGGTATATATGCCCATTTCTCACCAGCTTTCCTCCCAGTGGGGAGGGATTCAGTTGATTCATTTACAACCATCTTGCCTGGGGTCCCTCAAGACCAAGGATCTTAGCTAACCTGGTTGACCAGTTAGCTCTGCGCAGAGAAGGGCGAGATTCCCTCTGCTGTGCTGGGAGTGGCAGACTCTGTGTTTTCACTCTGCCATTGTCAGAAGCTGGACTTAGAAGAGGGCCCTTGTCTCTAAGAAGGTGGCATAGCAAAATCCGTGATAGAATGAGCCCCGGAATTTGGCTATGAGTTTGAATTTTGGCTTTACCACTTATGAGTCCAATGACCTTGGATAAGAAGCATCCCCTCCGCCTCAGTTCCTTCAACTTTAAAGTGGGCATAATCATCAAACCTATCTCAAAGGGTTGTTCTGAGAATTAAATGAGATGATGCATTTGGAGCTTGACATCAATAAGCACTTAATACATTCCTGTACTGTTACCATTATCATGACTAATCCACAGCTCCCTGAGCCCCCCTCACCCCCCTCCACGCACCCCCCTCCTCCCCACCCCCCACGCCAACCATCGTCTGTCTTATAGCCTAGTGAGCAAATGAACATCTCGTGTGCTCTTCCTCAGGGAGACCTTCTCCTTCGTCCTGACCAACGTGGATGGGAGCAGGAAGATCGGATACTGCAGGCGCCTCTTGGTCTGTGCAGCTCAGAACCGCCCCCTCCTCTCGGCAGCCTGCTTGGCTCCACAGCTGGGCCGGCTCAAGCCTCAGCTGCCAAATCCCTGGCTCCCTGGCAGCGGTCGGTGGTTGTAGAGAGAGCACAGCCCAGCCCCAGCGGCCATGTTAGTGCCCCCTGCAGCCCCCCAGGGACAGGGACACCCACCCAGGGGCCCTCTGCCAGCCCTGCTGTGGTCTTTGCTCTCCCTACTTGCACCGGCTGCCCTTGGTGGGAGGCTCCAGCCTATTCCTCTGGTCCTTCTCGTCCAGGCCTTGGGGCCTTGACCCGGGGACCTCCAGAGCACAGACCTGAATGGGAACACCTACTCTGGCTCTCAGGAGTCTCCAGGTCACTTTCACGGTGCTGTTCTCCCTCGCCATTTCCCTATCCTGCAGCACAGTTGTCCCCTCTCTCTGCTGACCCCAGATGACCGCAGTGCTTGCCTGTGAGCCCACCAGCCCCCTTTGACTTTGGCGGCCGCTCTGGCCTCCTTGCAGCCTGGGCCATGACCTGGGTCTCTGCCCAGCCAGGGCTTCTTCCGCCCGGCCCACCTTTGACCACGAGTCCCCCAGCTGCAGCCACCGGCCTCGTGGGTGGGGACTCAGGGGTGGGGATGGGTGATAAGAAATAGACAGATGGAGGCCACAGGTAGAGATATAGGACAGACACAGGACAATGAGGGGGGCGGTGGGGAGGCAAGTAGCAGGGGCGTGGGCCAAGGCCCTGGGAGGGCCGCAGCCCTGAAGGAGGCTCTCTGTCCCCCAGCCTGCTGGCCCTGGCCCTCGGCTCCCCAAGGTGTACTGCATCATCAGCTGCATCGGCTGCTTCGGCCTGTTCTCCAAGGTAGGGCCCCAGCGGGATTCCTCGGGGGCCTGTCGGGCCTGTTCAGCTCCCCAGTCTGCCTGGCTGCCTGCCCCGCCAGCTCCCTAAGCCCTTAGGGAGCGCCGCCCTCATAGCCAGGGTCAGGTGAGGCCCATATGGGAAAACTGAGACAGACAGGCGCTCGGGCTTGACTTGACTTCGGAGAAAAGTAAGAACTGAATCCAGGGGACCGTCTGCCCTGCCGAGTGCCCAGGGCTCCCACTCCGGTCAGGTCGGAAAGCAGCTGGAGGGACAGTGGGAGGGGCCCCAGGTTAGGCATGGGGAGTTTTCCGTTTCTTCATCTGTCAAATGCACATAGTGACCCCGCACCTTCTTGTCTCACGGCTGGCGTGAGGCTCAGGTGAGGTGGTCCGCGAGAAAGGCGGAGCCCTGAGAAATGTGGAGACAATTCTCGTACAACGTCAGACTCCCCCCCACTCCTCCCTGGGCAGCAGGGACGTCGAGGCCTCCGGGACTTCTGCTGGAGCCCCTCTGAGAGCCAGCAGCCCCGAGTTGGGGTCAGAGCGGGCCCTCAGAATGGATGGGGCCGAAAAAGCGTGCCCCTTGGAGGGTGAAGGCAGGGAACTCCGTCAGCCCCTGCTTGGGTGGAGTGTTCCTCTGTGCAGGGTGCTGGGGGCAGAGGCTGGCCCTGGCCCTGGGGAGTACCTGGTGGAAGCTGGAGGGCAGTGTGGTGCCTGGGAGGACCAGCCTCCTAGGTTCCCACTGCACCCAACACGAATGATGTGGTGTCCCCGTGGTTGATGCGTTTACTCCGGGATGACTTCCTGGGGGAGGCAGTTTATGCCGTGTTAGGAGAAGGGGGAATATGGATGGGGACGTGAAGAGTCACAAAGATTGGCTGGACCTGCGCTCGGGCCTCACACACGCGTGCGCAGTCACCTCCCTTCGAGCCACGCCTATTGTGGTCTTTTTCCGAGCAGATCCTGGATGAGGTGGAAAAGAGACATCAGATTTCCGTGGCGGTCATCTACCCGTTCATGCAGGGTCTCCGGGAGGCGGCCTTCCCTGCTCCCGGGAGGACCGTCACTCTTAAGAGTTTCATCCCAGACTCGGGCACTGAGGTGGGTTCCAAACGCCGCCCCGGCTGGAGGGGGAGGGCTTCCGTGGCGTCTCTAACCACAGCCCTTCCGTTCACCGGGTTCACACACAGAGAAACGGAGCCAGGCTCGGGGACGGGGTCTCCGCTGGATTTATTGGCAGAGCCAAAAATCACACCCAAGGTTTCTGGTCCTCCCAGCCTGATGCTCATAAGGACCTAGTCACTGTTCATGCCACCAAGACTTTTTTTTTTTTAAAGATTTTATGTATTCATTTTTCAAGAGAGGGGAAGAGAGGGAGAAAGAGAGGGAGAGAAATATCAATGTGTGGTTGCCTCTCGCATGCCCTGCGCTGGGAACCCGGCCCACAACCCAGGCATGTGTCCTGACTGGGAATCGAACCAGCGACCCTTTGGTTCCCAGGCGGGCACTCAATACACTGAGCCACACCAGCCAGAGCAAGTCTTTTATTCATAATAAATAAACCATGTGAGCTGAGGCTCCTGGTGCTAGTAGGGACTATGCCTCCAGCCCCCAACCTGCTACTTGCCCGCACGCCCCACCCCCATTTTCCGGTATCTCTACCCGTGGGCTCCATCTGTCTCTGTCTTATCGCCCCTCCCCACCCCAGTCCCCACCCCTGCGTCCCCTCCCATGCCACGTGGCGATGCCATTGTTTTCAGGCACTAAGTGGACAGAGCAGAAAGTAGAACATTGGTCCTTGGTTTTGTTTTTTAAAAATTTAATCGCTTTTTTCCTTTTTTATTGAATTTATTGGGTTGACACTGGCCAATAAAATTATACTGGTGTCCAGTGCACAGTTCCACCACCCATCCTCTCCAAGGCAAGTCTCCTCCCGTCACCACTTACGCAGAATATTGCTTTAAGAATTGCAGCGTGGGCCCCGTTCCCCTGGATAACTGATGGTCCCTCTGACCCTTGGCTCCCCCGTATGTAAACAAGGGGAGGGGCTGGGGTTTTTCTCTTACTCAAAAAATAAGTATGGACTGCTTGCTAAGCACCGAGCTTGACTAGTTTCTGGCTCTTACAAGGGGAAACAAATGAACGTGATCCCTGACCTCATGGAGCTAAAAGTCTAGTGGGGGAGACGGATGTCAAATAAGGAAACAGACAAATCTATCAGGAAAAATTGTATGATTGTGACGAGAGCGGGGGACCCAGATGCTGCATGAGAAATGATGGAAAACACACATTGCCTCCGGTGGCCAAGGAGGGCCTCTGAGACTTGAGGGAGCACAAGAAGGAAGGGAGAAGGGCGGTGCAGGGAGGCCCTAAGCTGGAAGGTGCAGGACAAGCCCGAGGACAGGAAGGAGGTGATGGGGCGGAGCCCGGCCAGGGAGGAGGCATGCGCACCGTGAGGGCGGGATGGATGCCAGACCTCGCGGGCCATGCGAGGGAGGACAGTGTCTCTGGTACCCCCAGGCGGAGGGAGCCCGTGGGTGGGTTTTTCTCAGGAGAGCGATAGGAGCAGACCCACCCCTGTGGGGACAGCGGAGGCCGGCAGGGACCCAGCACTCTGAGGTCTGAGAGATGTCTCAGTGTGGTGACACCCCCCCTCTCTCTCTGGTGTCCCCAAGTTCATCTCCTTGACGCGGCCCCTGGACTCCCACCTAGAACACGTGGACTTTAGTTCTCTGCTGCAGTGTCTCAGTTTCGAACAGATTCTTCAGATCTTTGCTTCGGCGGTGCTGGAGAGGAGGATCATCTTCCTGGCCGAGGGTCTCAGGTGGGTCCGGCCATTGCACACCTCAGCTGCACGGCGTGGCATCCTGGGGTCCAAGGAACAGCCGCGAGGCCCTCAGAGGGTCAGGCTGTAGGACCCGTGTCTCCCGCTTCTGGGTTTTGATCTGCGCTGCTTCTGCCTCCAAACTCAACGGGGGCCCAAGCTGAAGGAGTGGTCGGGTTTAGCTGTGAGAAAGCTCTAACCAGGGACAGCCCAGGCAGACACCCTGAGGGTGGACGCCAGTATGAGTCTGCTCTCGGAAGGCTGAGGGAGGGAAGGAAGGCAAGGACGGGGCAGGAAGGAACAGAATGGAATTAAGGTCAGGGCCATTATCCACAATGACAAACACATGTCATCTGTCCAGTCACTCATTCAACACTGTGTGTCAGCTGTTTGTCATATGCCAAGCAGTCAGGAGGATACAGATAAACAAGACATGGTCTTTGTCCTTAAGAGGATGTAGAATTTTCTAGAAAGCTATGCTTTCTAGAAGTTTCTATGCTTTCTCTAGAAGTTGAAAGCATAGGTGTCCAATCAGCAGGAGGTTCGAGTCCTGTCCTTCCACCTCAGCTATGTGGTTCCCTTAGGTTAGCTTCTACACTTCTTGAAGTCACGACCTTCTTAGGAGTAAAATGGGGGAGAAAATGGTCGGACCTCTCTCATTAGGTTGTGGTGAGGATTAAATAGTCCACATCAGGTGCACGTTAGGAAGGAGAGCTGATGCTCTGAATGATAAGCTCCCAGTTCAGTATGCCCGTCTGTCATCAGAGCAGGGCACCCTCGTGTCTTGGTCTGAGAAAGACGGGGAGACACGTGACAGAGAGAAGGAAAAAGTATCACAAAACAGTAGGAGGTTCGCCTTCTCTTCCTGCATGGGGAGGGAGAAAGCCGGGGATATTGGGCCGACTACTCTGGCTCTGCCTTTTATGGAAGAAGAAAAAGGAGAAAAGGATGTTAGGGACCCAAATGTGAGGCCAGAGGGTCAGGCGAATGTCATAGCTTTTAGGGAAAAGCAAGCTTGGACAGGGAGCGGGCTGAAAGGCACCAGCTGCGGGCGAATCCGTGAGGGAAGTGGTATGACCTTGCGCCTTGGCCACAGCTCCTCCCCGCCCGGCCCTGCAGGGAAAGTGAAGTCTCCATGGGGCTGGAGCTGGGATGCTGGCCCTTCCCCTCCTGCCAGTGCTTAGGAAGTGAATGTGACCACAGGTGTCAGTGGCCTGGACAGGGCCAAGGCTGCCAGGACTTCCCTCTCAGACCTTAACTTTCTCCCGGAGATCCCACCTCTCCCCACTTCCTTCCCGCACCCGTGGATTCCTGAAATGCAGGCAGGGAGGGGACTTCCAGTCGGCCTGAGCCTGGGCGAGCCTCTCGGAGACTCTGTCTCACTCAGGAAGTGCTATGCTAGCTTGATAGCAAGAGCTGGAACGAGGTTTCCGCATCTGTGTTTTCATTGGCTGTGGTTTGGGGGTCACCAGGAGAGATGAGGAGCTGTGTGAGCTGGTGGGGGGCAGAGACGAGTGGGGTTATATGTGTGTGTGTGTGTGGGGAGTGGGTGAGGGGTTGGCCTGAGCTGGGACTTAGGAAGTCATTACCCAGGAAGGCTTCACTGGATAGAGCCGAGGGCCCCCTCTGTGGGACTTTCCGGGTAGGAATTGCTGGGAGAGGTTCCTGGAATCCAGGAGTTTCCCAAGCTAACTCAGGCACTGGCCTGATAACTTGGAGGAACCTCGAGTGGCCAGAGGGAGCCGGGAGAGGTAAACACTGCGCCAGTGTTTACAAGTTTGTCTCCTTAACTACCCTGCGAGTTCCTTAAAAGCAGGCCAGTGTCTTGCAACTTCCTGGTATCCACACCCTTAGCACGGCGGTGAGCGTGCAGAAGGGGCTCCGTGGATGATCTGTGGGAGCGGAGGCATTTCTCCTGCCCTCCTGGCGTGAGAGCCACTTTTATTTTTGTCCCGTCGTGAGCTCAGAAGCCTGAGACGTGGGGACCGAGAGGCCCAGTCCTGGAGTGCAGCCTCAGCCTCTCGGTCCCTGCCCTCCCCTCCCCTCCCAGCTGCGAAGAGTCAACTAGCACGGGCACCCAGACCCGCTTCTGCACCTGCGCGGGCGGCAGGCGCAGCAGCCGCTGTGGGTGGTGGGCCGCCCGGGGGCCCCGGGGGAGGAGGCGCAGGGAGGCGGCTCTGACTCCCGTTCTCTGTGCCCTGTCCCCAGCACCCTGTCTCAATGCATCCACGCCGCCGCTGCGCTGCTTTACCCCTTCAGCTGGGCACACACCTACATCCCTGTTGTCCCCGAGAGACTTCTGGACACTGTCTGCTGCCCCACTCCCTTCATGGTCGGAGTCCAAATGCGCTTCCAGCAGGAGGTGTTGGACAGCCCCATGGAAGAGGTACGACCCAGCAGGAAGAAGCCGTGATCTGGGGCCAGGCAGACCTGGATTCGAACTCCAGCTCTGTCACTCAGGGCTGTGTGATTTGGGGGCACGTTGCTTCACCTCCTGAAGCCTGAACTGCTGCTTCCGTAAAGTGGGGGTGACAGTGTCTAGTTCCTCGGGATTCTAGGGGAAATCACCCACGTGAAGTTCCCTGCCTGGTGCCGACACATGGTTGACGCTCAGTAAGCGTCAGCTGTCTCTTCCTCAGTGATTTCCCTTTGGGCTTCAAGGGCAGCACGTAGCTTACTGAGGGGTCAGCCGACCGT
The DNA here is from genome assembly GCA_004026765.1 of Micronycteris hirsuta. Lineage (NCBI taxonomy): Eukaryota > Metazoa > Chordata > Mammalia > Chiroptera > Phyllostomidae > Micronycteris > Micronycteris hirsuta. Next base: position 13,295 of record PVJI01024376.1, read on the forward strand.
CCTAGGCCAGCTGGTGCCACTGAGCAGGCCCTGGAGTGAGCCCTCTCCCATCTGAATGGATGAGCACAGCTGGTTTACACAACACACACCCCACTGGAATTCACGCACATTCCTTGGACATGAGTAACGCATGTAGCCCTACTGAAAACTGAATCTTGAAAATGCAGATTTTTGTAGCATGAGCTCTCTTTCTGGTGAGCTCAGAGCTCTGTTGACAATCAGGAGGCTACAGCCCTCCAATTTGGCCAGCTTATTCTGGGGCAGTGCCCCAGGTACCCCAAAGGGCTCAGGGGTGACAATGGACACTCAGAGCATACGTTGATCCCCAGTGTTGGAAAGACAACTCAAAATGAGTGTCCTGCTTGGAGCTGTCAGTGGGAGCTGCCAAGGGTTAGCATGATACGTATCTTAAGCAAGAAGAGCTCCCTAGGTCTGTGTGTCTGCACTGGCTGACCTTGACTCTGTCTCCGTCCAAGAGCAGAGGCTAGAAGTAAGCCACTACAGAGGCCTGGAACCAGCCCCCCTGTGGGTGGGCTTCCCCCACTTGCATAAGAAATAAGTGAGGTCCAGAGAACTCACTGGACATTTTGGAGGCACAGGGAGAACCCAGAGTGTTGCAGGGAAGGAAAGAATTGTTTCCCTTCCTTGCTTCCTGGCCTTCCCAGCCCTCCTTGGAACTGCTGAGTACACACGCCCTTTGAACGAGCCCTTGCCTCGTGACTAACTGGGACAGAGTGTCAGCCCTGTGTGGAGCAATAAGACCTAAAATGTCTCAATATCATTAGTTATGAAACTTCCTGATGCTGCAGCTCCAGCTTTTCAGAAGCTGTGGCTCCTCCCCCAGAGGGCCAACAGGACTCTGTTCCTGCCACTCAACAGCCTTGGCCTACTTTCTGCCTCAGTAGCTGCTCTGAAATGGGCAGGGGCTACGGTGGGTGTGGGGGCCTCCCTGACTCCCCACATAAGCTTTCTGGAAGGGATTACTTGAAAGCAATATACCCAAATACTAGGAAGATTTTGGGGAACAGCTTCACACACACACAAATTCTTCACTCACGCTTAGCTCCCAACCCCCAAAACAAAGTCTTCCCTGAATGAAGGCAGGTGAGCCGGTGTGTGCAGTGGTTTCAGGTGTGGACCGGTTTGACTTCTGTCCCCTGAGCATGGCTCATTATGGTGCCTGCTCCATCCCTCGGCTCACTTTCCAGTTCCCCCTTTTCCTTTTATTGGGAAGAAGGGAGCACGGAGGGATCTAAGTGACCAACCCAGGTCGCTTGGTGGCGGGGGTGGGTGGGGGGGAGTGGGGGGTTTGGGGGGACTGGGGGGGTTGTGGCAAACTGTTGAGCACATGCTGAGCCCAGGGGGGGCAACTGCACTCAGCTCCCTCTGAATGCTGTTCTTTAGAAATGAGGGCGTGTTAGACTTCCTGACTTTTCAAAAGCCCCAAATCCAAATTGAAACGCTGGGGACAAATTCAGTTGTTTGAGAATGCTCTGAGGATCAGAGAAACAGAGCTGCCGGCTGGAATCCCACCGGTGGGCTGGCTCTCGGGCAGGGATGGAGCTGGCCTGGAGCTCAGGCCCCTGCGTCCCAGCCGCATCCCACCTGCAGGCTGGAGATACGTGGTCTCCACGCTGCCTTTCCTTCCCTCTTCTTGCCGACCCTGCACTCATTTTCTTCTCTGGCTGTTTCCCAAACCTCGGAGGCAGTTACAGGTGAAAAAGATGTCCATCTTGTCCTAACGCTGACCCGAGGGAGGGGGTTGACAGCGAGGGTAGGGAGAGGGGCGCCCCCCTGCGGACGGGGCACTCTGGGCATGGAGCTGGCTCTACTATTATCAGCGGTACAACCTCAGGCTCCTCCCTCGAGTCCGGTACGCCTGCCTCCACAGCACTGCTGCGAGGGCTAAATGGGCAAAGCACTTACCTTGTTCTAAATATTCCACCTATAGAAACAATGGCTCTACTCAGTGCTTAACTAAGGGGGGAGGGGGCACAATATGAGGCCCCCATATTGTGTTCCCCTTTCCTACACCCTCATCCCCTCTCCCGGGGAAGGGAACTGAGATTTCCAAACCGGAATGGTGAGAAGGGGGTGTCAGACGGGAAATGAGAATGGAGGAGGCTGATTTTGCGGCTCCTCGGGCTGCGGTGGTCACGTAGGTGGGTCCCTCTGAGGTCTGTGAAGACAGGGGAAGAGATAAAGCCATTTCTGTGTTTCTTTCAGGTCCTGCTGGTGAATCTTTGTGAAGGAACCTTCTTAAAGTCAGTGAGTATCTGGGCTCTTTGCAGGCCCACCACCCACTCCCCCACTCCAGTCTCATCCACGCCCCACATATTCCAATGGAAGTACTTTTGCTGAGTAGTCCGTGTTAGAGCGAGGGTGTAAACCCAGTACTAGAGGGTTCGAGAGCATGCTTACTTATGTTTACAGTCCAGCTGAAGACCAAGAAACAGCTTCTGTTGTTCTGAGCAGCCGATTATTAATTTGGGGGTGGAATGGGGGGTGCTTACTTCATACCTCCTCCCTGACCGCTTGACCTCTGAGCTGACTCTGTCTCCTACTAGGTTGGTGACGAAAAAGACATCCTACCACCCAAGCTTCAGGACGACATCTTGAACTCTCTCGGTCAGGGGATCAGTGAGTTACAGAGTAAGTCCTAGGCCCCTCTTGTTTTCGGTTTCTCCACACATCCCGAGGGCACGATTCCCAGCCTCTCTTCCAGAACTGAAAATGAACCGAACTCTGCAGGCCTGGGCCAGTCCCAGAGGCCTGGATCCTGGGGCAAGTCTGAGCTTTTCTTCTTCCTCAGCTGTGGTAGAGAACCCATACCGAGCCTCCACTTTAATGAGTCAATCAGTAATTATGAGCCCCCGCTGTTCCCCGGAGCTTTTGGCCTGCTTCTGCTACCCTGAGGTGGCCTCTCTCTGTCCCCTCGCAGCTGCAGAAAAAATCAACGAGCATGTTTCAGGCCCTTTCGTGCAGTTCTTTGTCAAGACTGTGGGTCACTACGCTTCCCACATCAAGCGGGAGGCAAGCGGGCAAGGCCACTTCCAAGAACGGGCCTTTTGCAAGGCCCTGACCTCCAAGGCCAAGCGGAGGTTCGTGAAGAAGTTCGTGAAGACACAGCTCTTCTCCCTGTTCATCCAGGAAGCTGAGAAGAGCAAGAACCCTCCCGCAGGTACGTCTCCATCACCTGAGCCCACGGGGTCTCCGCCCCTAAGAGCTGTGATCTTATCAGTGGGGTTGTTTGGAATCACCTGAAGCCCCAGGTGATTTCCTGCACCCTGAGCTGGCATTTTGTAGAAGTTGCTCTCTTCATCAGCCGGCAGGACGTCCTTGCTCTTTGAGTCTGGAGCTAATTCCTACTAATTATTCCTCGTAGGCCTGTTTTGGGCTGAATGGAATAGTGGCTTTCCAAAGGCCTGGAGGGCGTGGGAGTTCCTCAGCAAGAATGTGGGTGTAGCAGGGGAGCTCGAGGAGGCTCCGAGGACAGAAAAGCTCTCTGGTTCTGGCCCCTGAGCCCCCCAACCTGCCAGGCCAGATTAGATACCTCTCACACCTGCGTCTGAACCCACAGGCTATTTCCAACGGAAAATACTTGAATATGAGGAACAGAAGAAACAGAAGAACTCAAAGGAAAGGACTGTGAAGTAAGACCTGTGGGGAACAGCAGGGACTCAATGGACAGGCCAGTTTTGGACTTTGGCCCGGGACAACGCGGTAGGACTAGCGAAGCGCTCAGCCCCGGGAGTCCAGTCTTCTTCCGCGTCTTGCTTCCAGCTGGTGTCTTGAGTCTGGGATCCCTGGAATCCGCTTTCTCAAGACTCTGGGAGGCCCTGACCTCTGAGCTCACGGAGCAGCACTCACTTTCTGCAGAGGTGACGCAGAGCAGGGAACAGTAGCACAGGGGTTATAGAGACTTAGAAGCTGCTGTCGCCGCCCTGTCCCTGGAACAGCTATTACCGAACCCTCCAGAGCAAGCAGTTGTGGACACGTGAGGATACGAATAAAATGAAAATCTTCTTGATGTTTGCATGCGTTCTCTTTGGCTTCCAGTACTGGGGGAGGACCAGAAAAACAAGGGAGCAGATGTGAGAATAGGCCACCAGGAGTGGAGGAACTGGTCCTGGCACCCCAGAGCTCTGGGGCTGTGTCTGAAGTGGCAGAATTCTAGGGGTCCCCAGCTCCACCTCCAGTAGGATGGGGAAGGGATACAGGCACAAGCAGCAGTGGCACTTGGGACAGGGCAGCAGTTCCTGGTTCCAGTCAGGTGCGCTTTCCAGCATCCTGGGAGGAAGGGCTGCCAGCCAGAGCGAAACGACTGCAGTCCCGGGTAACTTGAGGGCAGGCATCGCAGCAAACGGAAGCCAAAGCAGAGCACAGCACTGCTTCCATAAATAGGCCTGTCTGCCCATCACAGCCAGTTCAGAACCTGCAGTTTCAGACATCCGACTTCCCACTTGCTATTTTGGGAAACCCAGTTCTGGTCTTCAGAGGGATCCCCACGCTGACATTTTTTATTCTTGAGAAAAGAATCCTAAGAGTCTGAAGGAGGCTAGCGGTTGCCTTCCCTCTACACCTTCACTGCCTTCTGCTAAAACAGTGGGAGGACGGTGACCTTTTGCAAACTTCTTGTCTTTCAAAACCTCCACCTTGTTTGTGTGTGTGTGTGTGGGGGGGCCTCCGAGGCCCCAGAACTCCAAAGAATGCAAATGTCTTCGGAGGGTGGGACAAGGTGACACCTTCAACAAAAAGCCCATCAAGAAGAGGTTGAACACAGTTCTATGTTTTAGTTGAACATAGTTCTAAGTTAAACAGTTTATACAGAATAGAAAGGTCACAGGATGCATAATGACCATGCAGCTGACCAAATTTTCCTATTTATGAAAGAACAGAAATAAAGTTTGCTTAAAGTTTTAAAGATATGAAAACTTAGTTTATCTTTCCATGGAATAAAACCGAGAAAAAGGCTGGCTTTCAGATCATATATTTATTTAAAAAAATAAAATGGATCAACAAAGGTACCACATTATTCCGCATGCTGACAGGGTTCCCCAGCCTGTGAGAGACACCGGTTCTTGAACAATAAAAAAATGACTTCCTCAACAATGTGAGGAGGGGCAACTGTTCAATCCAAATTCAAGGTCTTTATCACCAGGTCCACCTTACCAGCTGGTGGGACAGGTCTTTGCCACAAGCTGAGCTCCTTAGTAAAGAAAGGTTGAGAAGACACTAAACAAAGGTGTCACTGAAAGATGATTTGTTAAAACGATACAGCAACCGTCTTTTGGCCTGCAAATATTCTACATAAGAAATCACTGCTGGGGATCTGCCCCCCGTGACAATTTTATTCTGAGTCCCAGATAATTATAAAACACAGGCATTTTTTTCCTGCACACTTTCTTGGGCCAAACCCTGTATCACCAACATGTACAATTTCAAGGACAGGACTTGGAATTCCCATTCTCACACAGGATCGTTAAGGAGTGTTACCAATAACAAAGAATAAAAGTTATACAACAGTGATTATTATAAATTATATTTGTTCTTGTCCTCCCCACTTTGATTCTTTCCTGTAGAAAGCATGAGCTTCTGGTATCACCAATTACATCCCTAGTGATGATTAGATTGGGCTGCAGAGACCTTGATTCTGAAGACATGTATGTGCAGGTGAGACGCAATCTGATTGCAGACACTGACGCAGTAGCGGATCAGATCGAAGAAAGAGAAGACCTGGAAAGGAGGGGGGCAATTAGACAGGTTCCCAGGGCCTGCCCCGGCCGCCCCGCAGCTTCCCGGAAGTGAGCAGGAGCGGCTTCTGACCCTGCACTCTTCAGATTCACCCTCAGTTACGTACGCCCTAGTAACTCAGCATCCTGTTGATTCTTCCTCTCCATCAAGGCTCTACAAACTCTTTCCCTGAGAGACAGTCATTATTTCACGCTTTGCAGACCACATGTCTTTGTCACCAATGCTCCACTCTACATTGCAGCGTGAAGGCAGCCACAGGTGATAGCTACATGAGTGGCCATGGCCGTGTTCCAATGAAAACTTACAAAATCAGGCCACTGGCCCACGGGGAAGTCTGCCGACTCCTGCCAGATAGATGGCGTTTATAAGGCAGAATTAATAATAATGCAAAAAATGGCTCAAAGACAAAGCCACAAGGAACTCTCACAAAAGTCCCACAAATGTGGTTTTGACATTCCAAATCATTACGATTCTAAGATCTCTCCCTCGGCACTGGCCCAGTGAAACAAGATAATAAGTAGCCTCCTTGTCACGCAACGCAATACCCACCAGCGCAATCCAAAGTACAATGTACTCATCGATAAAACTGTTGAAGTACTGGTCCAGAAACAGCAGGGCCGGGCCTATGAACGCGGTGTCGTGCAGGTGCATCTCGCTCTTGGTCATGTGCGCCACCTGGGGGAGGAGAGTCTGTGAGGCACGTGCGTCTGCGCCAGAGCAGCCAGGAGCCACGTGGTGAGTCTGCATTGCCCTCGGATACCGAGTTTCAAGAATTCGCTAGCAATATCTGTTGCAATTTCCAAAACTAAAAAACTGACAACACGAAGCGTGTGAGAGCTACACACCACAGGGGTCTACCATGTCCACTAAGCCCCCCAAAGCTGCTGCTCACAAGGAGCCTAATTTGAGTGTACAGTTTGAGACTGAGGAATGCCGATGAACAAAACAACCCAACGCAACTGTGGCAACTGCGGTGGTTCCCGGAGCTTCCGATCACTTCTCGGTAGCTTCACAGAAGGTGAAAACAGCTCGCACGCTGATGCCAAGAGACTCTTTTTTTTTTTTTTTTAAAGATTTTATTTATTTATTTATTTTAGAGAGAGGAGAAGGGAGGGAGAAAGAGAGGGAGAAATAGCAATGTATGGTTGCCTCTCACACGGCCCTCACTGGGGACCTAGCCTGCAACCCAGGCCTGTGCCCCGACTGGGAATCGAACTGGGACCCCTTGGTTCCCAGCCCGCGCTCAATCCACTGAGCTACACCAGCCGGGTGATGCCAAGAGATTCTGATTGGAGGGAAGCAAACTCTAGACCTCCTCAGTACACTATGGAATGAAAGCCATGGCCGCAAGATCAAAATCAGATGAAAATGAAAAACAAAATCTTTCATGCTTACCACAAGCTTATTGGTGATTTTAGCAGACACAAAACCAAATGTCAGTATATAAAGGCAGGGATGCTTTTCAAAGAGCTGAACTGCTGACTTCTTGTAGATCATCACGGCCAAGGTAATCACGGACCCGATGTGGAGGAAAGGAGAAAGGACGCTGGTTCCCTAGGCAGAGCAGAGAGAGGAGGAGCCAACGGTATTCGATGGTGATCATCTGAAACTTCTCAGACCCCAGGGAGCCCGAGGGCCCGCAGTCTCTAAATCGGAGCTTCAGAACAGCTAAGGAAATGCAGCAGGCTGCATCGGTTATGCACAAATTGAGGATTTTACTTTTATGAGGCCAGGCTTATTTTATAGAGAAGGTCATATTTTTGAACATACATGTATATAAAGTGTGTGTGTGCGCACCACAAAAATATACAGGTAAGAACATAAACGTATGCGTATATAAATAAAACAAGTTTTGGATACTACTTTTTTTAAAAAGAGTGGAAACTCCTACTTACAAGTGACTTCACACAATTCAAACAAAAACCAACGTGACCACAAAACCATGAACAATCACTGGGAATCCTGAGATATACTCACTGCGATCGTGGATCCGTTTTTCCCAACTCCACCTGTGAAGATTACACGGAAGTAATTCGTACAGGAAAATATGGTCCCTGCTACAGTACAAAGTGCAGGAAAAATTTTCACTTGAATATTCAGCACTGGAATCTTTAATAGGTAGAGAGAAAGAACAATTAAAATACATACAAATTAAAATAAGAAAACAGAGCAGTCCAATATTCAATTCGCACTCTGATTGGTTCACCATGCCCTCCAGTTTATTAAAGACTTAAATTAATTGAAGTTTCTCTCCCCTTTCCATTATAAGCAATATGCCAAGTCTCAGATGAGGCTTTACAGAAATGAATCTCACTTCTGATATCAATTAGAAGAAAAGGGCCCGACTTGATTCACGTGGCTCGCCCACCACATTCCGGAGTCTGGCCGCAGTGAACCAAGCTGTCTCCGGGGTTTACCAAAGAAGTGCACTGTGCCTCCTTCGGTGCGCATTTTTTAACCCTACCCCTACCTGTAATTCATTACTAATTGCTATGACAGATAAAGCATGCATCATAAAAGACTAGAAAATTTGTAACTAGATTGAAAAAATCTGTAAAGCAGAGAAGACAAAAGTTCTACTCAGAAGAGTTCCCAGGCCAAGCTGGTAGGGTGCAGGCAGCTGGAAAATGCAGAGAGCAGCTAAGACGGCGTTTGCATGCGGGGGGTGATGGGGGTGGGCAAGGTGAGCGCAGCCAAGGAGAGGGCAGCTCCACATCTGGGTGTCCAAAATCCTCTCGGAGAAACCTGCTTTCCAGAAGAAGTAATGACACATTTTTATAGTACGCTGAAAATGACTGACTTCCCCACTATAAGGGCCGAAGAGATTGAGATCATGTATTAATCTGGCAAGTACGAATCTATCATTTAAAATGAAATATACTTGTATTAATATTTAAAATCATGTGAGAATCTCCCTTTCTATACCTCTCCTTTAGGTTTTCTGAAGTCGGGACTTTGGTCCAAGAAAAGAAAGCGACAGTAA
>PVJI01024377.1:0-22036 GCA_004026765.1 Micronycteris hirsuta
GAAGTAAGCCAGGCAGTGAGGGACAAATACCTTATGATCTCACCTTTAACCGGATCATAACCAACAAAAGCAGAAAGCAAGCAAAACATAACCAGAGACACTGAAATTAAGAACAGTCTAACAATAGACAGGGGAGAGGGGGGTGGGGACAATGGGGAGAAGAGTTTTCAGGAATCACTGTAGAGGACACATGGACAGACTAAGGGGAAGGAGGGAGGTCGGGGGGGGGTGGGACGAGAGGGGAAGGGAGGGGGGAGGGGAGAGGCTGCAAATAACTGTAATTAAACAAAAAAATTAATTAAAAAAAAAGAAATCAACGCAAATTTTTAGTTCTTAATTTAATTTTAGTAAAGGAATGTCTTCACTAAAATTTTATAAATAAAATACTTTGTTAGATTTGCCTTTTTCATGGAATAATAAAAACATTAACTTAAAAAAAAAAGAAAAGAATGTTGAAGCTGGATATGTCTTCTTTTAAGCCTCGTGTAAAAAATAAGTTATTTTTAATAGCTAAGAGATTCAGTTCTCAATTGTGGCTCACGTAATAGAAAGGGAAAAAATTTAAGTTCTCCTCTGTGTTTGTACATACAAATGAATAAATTAGGGAAGACATTGAGATCATTAGAAAGGGAAGTATTTCCCTGATTTTGTTTTGAAATTTTTGTTCCTTAAAATATGCTGCTAAGAACATGAAAAATGCAAGGCATAGAGTGAAGGAAGATATTTATAATACATGTAAACAACAAAAAGATTTATATCTAGAATGTATGGGGTATACTCATAAATCAGTAGAAAATAAAGAACACAAATGAGAAAAATCTTGAAAGGATATTCAAATGGCTAACATTGACATAAACAAGAGTTCAATGTCATTGATATAATAGGATTGTAAATGGAAACCACAATGTGATATCATTATAAACTCATTAGAATCACTTAAATTACAAGAAAATAAGAGACTGACAATACCTATTGCTGGCAAAAACACAGAGTAGCTAAAACCTCACATACATTAGTTATGAGTATAAACTGGTACTACACTTCGGAAAATACTTTGGCATTATCTTCTTGAGCTGATCACATGTATACTTTGTGATTCAATTTCTTATAAGAATGACCTAGTAGCTTTATTTGTGATGACCAACTACCTTAATCAACCCAGTTATTTATAAACATTACAATAAAGGAATTATCAATAGTGTACTAATAGAATTGAATGTTATATAGCAATAAAAATGAATAAACTGCTATAAGAAACAAGATGTATTCTCACAAACATCAGTTATGTGGAATATATAAAGCATACATTAAAAACATCCTACATAATATATATTAATTCAAAACTGACTAAAACTTATATACAGCCATAGAAAACAGGGTAGTGCTGAATATGATGGGGAATATTAGTGACTGGGAGAGATTTTAGGAGACGTGGTTTTCTAATAATACTCAATTTGTTAGAGTCTTTTATATGCATGCTATAATCAATAAAATTAATTAAAATAAAGTTTAATATACTGCACTAATTGTAATTTCAGTAAAATAAGAGATTTATACAAGGAGTCCATTGTACAGCAGAGCCACAGAGACCATATCTTTTTTTTTGTTTGTTTAATATTTTATCTTTATTTATTTTTAGAGAGAGGGTAAGGGAGGGAGGGAGGGAGAGAAACAGCAACGTATGGTTGCCTCTCTCATGGCCCTCATTGGGACCTGGCCCGCAACCCAGGCATATGCCCTGACTGGGAATCGAACCGGGACCCTCTGGTTCCCAGCCCGCACTCAATCCACTGAGCTACACCAGCCAGGGCATATCTTTTATGTATAATTACACTAAACATAAATTGACCTTGTAGCAACCTTTGTTGTAATGCACCAGTATAAGCTTTTATATTTTACCAAAAACCTTTTGAATATAAAAGTCATTAATAAGTAATTTAGATAAAATTGGATTTTGAGACTGAGGAAAAATCTATTAGATATAGTTCTTATATGGTGATTTAATATCTCATTCACAATTTAATCATTATCTCACATAGAATTACTAGATTTCCTACTGGAATTACCAGTTAAAGAGATGTAGAGAATGCATGTGTTGCAATATTCTTAACATTTCCTTTACGAGTTTTCACAGATATCTTGAAATGTACAGTAGAGACACTTGCTTTGGCACATAATTAATGTTTTAAAATCAAGAACTGAACCTATTAAATGTTATATCATAACTGAACTATTTTGACTTTTCCTTATTAGATATATGAGAGGTCTGTCCAGAAAAAATCCAGCCATTCTTACTATAAGAAGAACGGTTTGCACAACATCCATGTAACCTGGCAGCCAAGGAGAGTGGACTGAAATGCTCATGCATAACAACGATGACTTCCCTGTATTAATTAGTGGGGGTGGTAGATGCTATTGAGTGAGCATGTGTACAGTGTGGCCATCACATTCAAAATGACTGAGAGAGAAGAGCAAGGAATCTGCATCAAGTTTTGTGTTAAGCTTGAACACTCCTCTATGGGAACTATTCAGATGATTCAGAAGGCTACAGCTATGGGCAACTGGGCAACTGGTGATTGACAGCTTCATCACAACCACATGCCTGCTCATGCATCATGTTTCATGCAGAGTTTTTTGGTGAAACATCAAATTACCCAGGTGACTCATCCTCCCTACAGCCCAGATTTGGCACCCTGTGACTTCTGGCTTTTCCCAAAACTAAAATCACCTTTGAAAGGGAAGAGATTTCAGACCATTAATGAGATTTAGGAAAATATGATGGGGTATTTGATGGTGACTGGGAGAACTGTGTGAGGCCCCAAGGTGCCTAAATGAAGGGGGGTGGGGGGGGGCTGAGGCACCACTGTCCTATGTACAATGTTTCTTGTATCTTGTATAAATGTCTCTATTTTTCATATTACATGCTTGAATACCTTCTAGACAGACCTCGTATGCTATTACTTGTTATATACTGATTTAGTATTTTTTTTCTGAGAAAACCCAAATAATCAGGCAAGCTCTCTGGGTAATAATCCCTGAAACTTCCCTAAAGATAAAGGATAAAGGAATGGTAATAATGTGGTATAATGACAAGAAGTATAAAACTGCCTTTCTTTTTGATTGAGGTTTGGCAATCACAAGTGGTTGGTACCTAAAAAAGCCAGTTTTATCACTACCACAAATCATGTAAAACCATGGCTTTACACTTACCACAAACCAAAACAGTGTAAAATTTTATTAAATATAAAATTACTGTAAGTTACTGGTGATTAAGAGTAAAGCAAACAGAACAATATTGTTTGAATAAATTTATCTATATGTAATCAAAATTTTAAAACAGAAAAATGTTTACTAATCAAAAGAATAAAAGCTTTCATTCTGAAAGCTTTGACATAAAACTTAATAAAGATTAATAAACCATGTTCTTTTATCAAAGAAGAGATTTTTCAAGATGATGTCTATATGATAATGTTAGTTCTTAAGTCATTTTTAAATTACAATTTTATGAAATCAATACATTTTTCTTCTAATGTAGATACTGATATTAAATTATTTACCTGGATATAATGGAGTTTGTGATACACTGACATCCCTCAAAATCTTAAAAATATATATGACAAAAATAATCATCAATGGGAGTCAAATACAGTCTACAGTTTGTTTTTAGAAATTCGAGGGCATTCACTTTGTATGCAACCTACTATGAAATTAATCTTATTTGTCTATTTGTTAATCAATAAAAATATAGGCAGGATTAGAGAGGGTGTGTTACTCATATGAGAGAATGTTGTGCAGAGAGCCTTAGGGCTGACTGAGCCAGCCGAGGTTACCTGATGGTTGGACTCATGCTCTAAATTACCTTAGGCTCCGGTACTGGTTCACTCAGATTCCGTTTCAGCTCGATGGAATCACACAATGAAAGCACCCAAGACCTATCCTGCTCAACAGTAAAGCTGATTTGCTCTCAAATTTCCTGATTTTTTTAACCTTTAGAATATAATGCTAATAGTTTTTGCTCAGCAGTCATTGATTCAAGAAGAAACATCCTGAAAAACATGTGCTCTCTTTCAAAAATCTTTATGTTTGTAACTAGATCATAGTCTCATCCCTTTAGAAATCTCCACTCAGAATAACAATTTTCTAAATAGCTAATGTCGGCAATATCATCTTCAGTTCTAATATTTTTCTGTTTTTTGTTCCTATGTTCTTTTCTTGATGCTTTATTTCTTGAATGTAGTTGTTATTTTTAATTATTATCTTACAGATGAACACTAAATTTTATTATCTATTCCAGAAAAGTCAATAATGTGGTAAATTAATTCAACTCAGAATTTCTTTTCTTGCTCTATTTTTGTGTCCTTCAGTTGAATGATTTGTGAATTGTTAGGGTTTGTCGGACTCCATTCTGTCCAAAGTTTCTTCTGATGTAAGGTGAATGTTTCTCAGGTCATCAAATTCATGAGACCCTTTTATTCAAAAGCTCTGGAATTCTGTTGTTAGCTTGTGTAGCCACGTTTCATTGCATGTTGGCCAACTATGAAGGCAGCAACCTGGGGTTCTGACTTAGTGTCACTTCAAGCCATTTAATCTGATGAAGCACAATTCCTTTTTTACTTTGCTCTCCATTATATCTTTTAGCTATGTGACAACATGCCTTGTAGGGCTTTAATTATTTTTTTCTTTTTGAAACTGGAGCAACACTATGTAAAAGTCATCATCTCACCTTCAGAATATACTTCATAACACCACACCAAGTATTGTGGTTGACGTTATAAATGTAATAAGAAAAGGCCTTGAAAGTGAGTTTATCTGAAAGTTATATTTTGGTCTTAATAATTTGAATACAAATGAAATTATTCTTGATTTTAGAAAAAAATGATTTTAATGGGAAAATATAATTTGCCAAACAAAAAGAGAGAAACAAATAACAGTTTAAAATATTTGCTTTGACACCAAATCAGAGTATAAAATGAGGGCTCCTCTCATTCCATCACACCTGGGGTTGTGGAAAGACAACAGCTAAAAAACCTAGTTCCATCTACTACTTAGAGAAGTGTGATTGGGTAAAAAGTTCATTTTCTTTTACATTATGTAATCTTATTGTTAAAGATAATTTAGTTCCATTTTTACCAACCATGCCTTTAGAAGGAAACATTGACGTATATCACTGACTCAGATGTAGGTGTCTATTAAGTAAGAATAACTTGCAATATGAAAATAAATTTTAAAAAGTCTTGAATCTGTTATTGTTTTCAATATTGCTATCTCCATGAATTAGATTTCCATCACTTAAAAAGTATCATTCATATATATATATGTATATATATATATATGTGTGTATATATATATGTGTATATATATATATATATGTATATATATATATATAATCAATTATACATCCTGAGAAAATATTTGCTGTTGGTATTATTTTAATGCCAGTATAAAAACATTATTTTAAAAACTTGCTGTTTAAAATAATTTTCAAATTAAAAATAGAATTCTAATCAATTCAAATATGTCTCATAAGACTGAGAGCTGTCAGAGGGGAGGGTGTTTGGGGAACTGAATGAAAAAAGTAAAGGTATTAAGAAAAAAGAAACACTCATAGACATAGACAATGGCATGGTTATTACCAGAGTGGGTGTGGGGTGGAGAGAAGTGGGAGAGAGTATGGGAGGGATAAATGGTGATGGAAGGAGACTTGACTGGGGGTGGTGAACACACAATACAATATACTAATGATGTATTATAGAATTGTACACCTGAAACCTAATATAATTTTCTTAACCAATGTCACCCCAATTGATTCAATAAAAAGTAAAATAAAAAATAAAATTTCAAGATATTCTTGGTGCACAAAATATTTTACATTAACTAGATTATCCAAATTAAGTAAGTATTAACTTATTATTTCTGGTGAAAATAGGTGCATCGTTAGCAAAATATTCCCAATAAAAGATAAGTAAATATTTTCCTTGTGTCTGATTGTTTCTTGATTTCTTTTCCTCCTCTCTTCCTAAATACAAGCTCATAATTGGGTGCTTTTTGCCTCGAATTTGTTTGCTAATGAAAAATGAAAGTTTGTCATCCTATCCTGAAATTTACTGGTAGGAAAGTAAAAGACTAGAATGTTGCAGTTGAAATGGGTAGATCTGATACCCTGATATGCTTTAAGAAAAAGTGTGAAAATGACAGATGACTCTGCTCCACACAGTATTAAGTGGATTGAACATGTTGATTTTGTTTATATTTTTATGATATTTATTTGTTTTATTTTTGGATCCAAATGAAAAAGCATGTTTCTTAGGTCTCTTTTAATTCTTTATTTTAAATAATTAATATTTAATTATATACTTTCATAATTCCTTTCCCCCTCTTGTAATATATATTTTATTTTATTATATATTTTCCATCACCAATTATACCCTTATATTCTCCATTATTATGGTTACATTACCTTAATCCTGAGTGCCAATGGTTACTGAGTGCTGATGAAGTTCCTTCCTGATGAGAATCACTGTGAAATATTTTGTGGCAGAAAACTGGGGAAGACACAAGTCCTCTCCCTGGGTCTGTTGTTTGGATTAAGCTTACAAAGTCATGAGATACCTCAACATTTCAATGGGGAGACTTGAGCAATCTTGCCCAATGAAACCAGTTGAGTAGTGAGTTCTAATTAGCAGTGCTAAGGAACCCTATAATTTCTTCTACTGTTACTTCTAGAGTAAAGTTTGTTTATCCTGCCCTGTAATAAGCTTTTATAAATTAATGACAAACCTCTGTCAACTCAGTGCAAAGCATTCCTTCATTGCTCAAATATTAATTGAATACCTAAGGGCTGTGCTATATAGCAATTAATGAAAATGGACATGGTTCCTGTTTTCAGGGTATTTATGGTCAAATAAAAAAAGACAGACAATAGTCAAATAATTGTGGTAATATATTAGTCTCAATTGAGAGAGCGCTCTGAAGGGCAACAATATTTTTCAGTAGCATCATAAAGCAAAGGAATCAACTCTAAATTAAATTATTAGAATGAGATAATGATGACAGTCCAGGGCCAGATACAATTTTGAAGTGATAAGAATCTACCAAGATATGTTTATGGGGCACACTGATATTTCTCAGCCAATCCTAGATATTGGTTGTGGGAAGAAACTGTATTCCTAAAAATACTTCTGAAGTTTTGAGATGTGGTCCTCACACTCATTTATTAGACATTGAGTAAAAGGATTATCCCTGAAAGGAAGATATGAACTGTTTGGCTTCTATCTCAAAACGGATTGAAAAACAGACTTATCATGCCTCTTATTTGTCTCAATGGCCCACACAGGAAATATTGGGTAAGCAGAGAACTATATCTAGTCACAAAAGTTTTGACTTCTGAATAGGTCTAAATACAACTTCAATTACTATTTGAATACAAGCTAAATGGTTGAGTGATTCCATTAACTATACCCGTATCAGGCTGACTCCCTTTCCAAGAAATTCAAAGAGATCTCTTATAAACCACATGTAAAGGAACCATAGATAACCAAGTGAAAAACTATGAACACAAGCTGAACAGTATTAAAAATGCAACTTTTACCACACCATAAATTATTTATCTACTTCAACAATTTTTTTATGTGTGAGACAGAGACACCAAAGACACTTCACTATAAAGGAACCACAATATATATTATTTTGGTAAAAAAAGGGAATCAGAAGAAACAGGAAGATAGCATATAGGAAATAATTTATAGAGAAAAAGATAAAAAACTAAAGAACACATTTTTTACTTAGAAAATGGTATGGTCTGATATCCGCCTTGCTTACATGGGCCATTATTCAGAGAACATAGGTGATGGCAGATGCATCTTTGATACAAAAGAACAAAATGTCAAGCAGCTAAGAAACTACAGTTCTTACAGAAAATGAATCTTGAGCTTCCTTAATTGGACTTCTCTCCTCCCCTCTTTCCTCCTTAAATTTCTCTCTGGAGTTCTCAGTAAATGATAGCAGTCTTGATGGAATCTAATAGTTTGAGAAATTTTTTTCTAGTGATATTCATAAACACATTGTATAAGTACCAGTATCTATGGTGTGGTAATTAATCTGAAAACAGGGCCATTCATTTCATTAAAAGCTGATAAGGAATGATATATTATCATATATATTGTCTGAATTATATATAATATAGTAATCTTTTGTATTATTATATCTTTTCTTTCCTGTCATACTTTCCTCTAGGAGTAATGGGTTTGATATTGTTATTAAAATTAAAAGAAAAATTCTATTTTTATATATTTTATATATTAAACCAGGGAATTTGAAAATTCCTGTAGTGTGAAGGTACCATTTGGGTGGTGGGGGGGGGCGGTGAGTAATGGTGCATTTTGCCTAGTCAGGAATCTTTTTAAAAAAATCCATAATAAACACTCAGTTAAATAATGACAAGGTACCAAATTAAAAGCCATCTGAATAATATATATAAAATGGAAAGTCAGATATGTGCACATACAACAGGCAAAGTATAGGTATTTAATCTCACCATCCCATGAATATTCTGTCCATGTGACACTAGAGATATCACCAGGTAATAACGATAATGAAATGGAGGAGGAGGATGGTGATTTTTATTCTGGAGGCCGCTCCAGGCCAGTGAGCTGCTGTGGGAAAGACTGTGATTCCCGTTGAGGCTCCCTGCTCTGGAACGACCCATCCTCCACATTCCAGGGAAATGGATCTTCATCTCTGTGTCTAGCCTGGTTCTCTGTATGCCGTCCTTCACTTGTGTGGCTTCCAACCTTCCTGAGAACATCATCATCTTCGCACAACGTAGTTAAACTCCCTCATGGCATTTTACATCAGTGTTGTCCAAGAGAATTATTACTCATGCCACAGTAGTAGTTTTATAGTAATCACATTTTAAAAAGTAAAAGTGAAATTAATTTTATTAATATATTTGAATTTACTTAATATCTAAAATATTATTTTAATACATAAAGAAAATTCATTAATGAGTACTTTATATTCTTTTTTATACTAATTCTTCCTAATATGGTACGTCAGGACATCTCAGCTTAACCAAACACACTGCAGGTACATTACGGACACATGTGCCTAGTGCCTGCCGTATTGGCGAGCGCATCACTAGGTACTAGCAGCGGTCTGATGGTTCTTCTCCACGTGACCACAGGGCTAAATCAAGCAGTCAGCTACCTTAGCAGGAATACTTTCCAATTGCACCTACTGAGAAACCTAGGAATGAGATGACCATATCCCCACTTTAGAAGTCAAATAACACCCTTTCTTTTAAAGTTCGTTCTGTCTTGGAACAAATTTACATTAGTCTCTATGACTCAATTCATACGCAGAACATCTGAAACCTTATTCTCACTCTTATTTATTTTCACATCTAGCTAATCAGGCTTCTATACCTTTTCCTCTTAGAACTCTTAAGTATCGAATAGTTGACAAAGCCCTTAACGTGCCCTTATAATATACTAGGCAGAAATAACCAAATCAGTAGGAAACAAAAGAGAATTCCAAACTCAAGTGAGATTGTAAATCATACAATCCATATACTACATCTATAGGAAATTAGTATATCCATCATAAAACCCAGGGTATAGTTATTTTTATTCAAATAGAATTTGATTTTAGTTTTCACTCTATCATATGTTTCTGTACCTAACATCTTTACAATAAGAATCCATTTCACTCTAAAGTAGGATACCAATTATAATTTAAAATACTCATTTTAACCCTGGCTTGTGTGGCTCAGCTAGTTGGAACATCATACTGTAAACCTCTAAGTTGTGGGCTGGATTCCTTGTCAGGGCACATGCCTAGGTTGCAGGTTCCGTCTGGTCCCCTGGTCGGGGGGGCATAGAGGAGACTTTCAATTGGTGTTTTTCTTTCACATCAGTGTTTCTCTCCCTCTCTCTCCCTCCTGTACCTTTTCTCTAAAATCAATAAATATGTCCTCAGGTGAGGATAAAAAATAAAAAAAATAAAATGCTTATTTTGTAAGAGCTATCAAAATATTGATAAAGGTATTGATATTTCTGAAATTTTTGAAAAAAATTGGATATTCGCATGTAAAAGAAAAAAAAAAACTAGACCCCTATTTTACATCACTCAAATAAACCAACTCTAAAGAGATTAAAGACAAAACCAGAAAGACTGGAAACCATAAAACTCCTGGAAAAAAATAGAAACTGTTTCTTCACTGAGTCTCTGCAATGACATTTTTTAGATATTAAGCCAAAGCACATGCAACAAAAGCAAAACTCAACAAGTGGGACTACGTCAAACTAGGAAGCTTCTGCACAGCAACAGAAACAATCAAAATAATAAAAAGGCAGCCTAAGGAAGGGGAAAATATTTCAATCTATGTATCTAAGAAGGCATTAATGTCCAACATATAAAAATACTCATACAACTCACTAGCAAAACAAATAATCCTATTCAAGAATGAGCAAAGAACCTGAGTGTTTTTCCAAACAGAACACACATATGGTCATTAGGTGTATGAAAGATGTGCAGAATCACTCACCACCAGAGAAATGCAAATCAAACCCACAGTGAGATGCCACTTCACACCTGTTAGAATGGTTTCTATCAAAATGCATGATAGCAAGTGTTGGTGAGGATACAGAGCAGAGAGAACACTTCTTCACGGTTGGTGGGAATGTAATCAGTACGGCCACTATTAAAAACAGTATGGAATTTTCTTCAAAAAATTAAAAATGTTACCAACACATGATCCAGGACTTTCACTTTTGGGAATATATCCAAAGGGGTGAATACACTATATGAAGAGAGAGCTACACCCCCATGTTCACAGCAGCATTATTTACAATAACTGAGACCATGAAACAACCTATGTCCACGCATGGATGAATGAGTGAGGAAAACAGGTGTATGTAAGATATATATATATATATGTGTATATACATATGAATAATAACATATGATATGGTATATAATATATCATATATATGAAAGTATATAAAGGAAAGAAATATGCCATTTTTGGCCCCATGGATGGACCTTGTTGGCATTATGCTAAGTGAAATAGATCAGAGAAAGATAAACACTGCATAATCACACTAATATGTGAAAACAAAAGGAAACAGCAAATCATAGAAACATAAGCCAGACTTGTGGTCCCCAGCGGTGGTGGAGGAGGGAGGGAACCGGAGGAAGGCAGTCAAAGGAAACAAGGTTCAGGCTGCAAGTCAGTTCCAGGGACGGAAACCGTGCAACACGCTGCCCGCCATTGACACTGCTACACAGAACGTCTGAACGCTGTCAGGAGAGTACATCCTTATAGTTTTCATCATAAAGAAAGGATGCTAACTAAACTTGGTGTGGTGATCATTTCACAATATATGTTGGTCAAGTCATTATGCCATACAGCTTACATTTATATAGTACTGTATCTCAATTGAATCTTAATAAATGAGACACGTCTGAGAGAAAAAAGATAATTAGCATTTTGCGTTAAATAATATTTTGGATAGTAATCATTACTTCTACTTATTCTATTCTTTCAAACTTTGCTTCAAGGAAGTATTTTATTTATATAGTTACATTTCCTATTTACATGAATAGTAAAATAACTGGTAATTTGGATGTGAACATACATTAGAGTTATACAGTATTATTTATACCTGGGCTGTTTACTTAAAGGACTTTCACTATAAAAGAACAAAAATCACTAAATGGTAAGTTTTCACTATAATGGCTCAAAAATTCCTGGTCTAAAATATTCAGAATATTTCCAAAGCCAGTATTAGAACTTCTGATGACAACTGTATGTCAAATAAAAGAGATTATAATTCATTACACATTATCATCTAGGAGAGATTTTAGATAAAGTTTCTACTTAAAACTTCAAAGATTTTCCTCAAAGAGAAGTGGATGTAAAAATATGCCTCTACCTACCTTTCCTCCTTCCCCTTCCCTTCCTTCCTTCCTTTTTTCTTTTCTTTCTTTCCTTTTCTTTCTTCTTTCTTTCTCTCCTCCTCCCCTCCCCCTCCTCCTCCCTTTTCTTCTTCTTCTCCCTCTCTCTCTCCCCCCTTCCCCTTTCCTTTGTTCCTTCTTTCTTTTCTCTCTCCCTCTCCCTCCCTCTATCTCTCCCCCACTATTTCTTTTCTACGGGAAGGAATAATGCTTCAAAGATTGTTGTCATATGAGTACAAGAAATGAGATCCACACTCTAGAGCCCTAAAGGATTAAAGATTATTGCTTGAGGATAAAATGAGCTTGCCTCTGAAGGTCTTGTAACTACTTTGACAGAGTAAAGGGTATGCAAGGTCCTCCTAAAGAGCTTCTGGGGAAGCCCGTTCTCTGCACTCAAGGCCGTTGGCAAGATACCTTTCATGTAGGGATGACAGCTCATGACCCACAGATGCACCTCTCTGTCCTTTACTGCATGCAGATTCAAGCAGACATGAACTGGGTTTAATGAAAATAGTTCAGAAAAACACCTGGCTTTTCAGGAAACTTAACTTGAACATGCTTTGAAAGACAAAGGCAAGACCAAGGCACTATTAAAAATGAAGGGAATCATCAAACTCATGGGCATTTTCAAGCCATCCTAGTTTGAGGACCTGTACAGTTCGAAGTTGAGTTAGAGGACTCCAGCCGGGAAGGTTTATAGATTTCAAAACCTGTCTTCAAGTTAATATTTACTAAGTGACAATTACAGAGAATTTTTAAAAATTCAAACAAAAAAGCAAAAAGTCTGCATTTTTAAGCTTTAGACATTTTCAAAGTTACCTATAAAGTGAAAGAATTTGGCTGAATAAAGGAAGGTTAAGTCATCAATAGCAAGATCATTATTTTCTCATTTCAAAAGATCTATGAAAGGGCATAGTAGATTCCTTGTTGCAATCATTTGTAAACATAGATATTTGAAGGTAAAGACTTGAAATGTGCATCTTGTTCAAAGTTCTGACAATAAATGAAAACAAACTTCGTTTTTTTGATTCTATCTTTTCCTAGATACAAGACAGATCAAATTGTAATTGTATTGAAAGGAAGCTCATAGTTACTATTTGTCACCTAATCTATACATCAAAATAAATAGGGATTGCATTATTTCTAGTAACTCTCAGTGGTTTTACTCTGTATTCATTATGAACAAAGTTAGCATGTGTATATATTAAGCGAGAGCTATTACATAATTAGCACAGCAAATATCTAGTAAGTGCATTCTATTGAGCCTAGAAGTGATACGTTTTTGTATAACTTTTGATGAAAATTCTAATTTCCTGAGCCTTAGTGTTTTTATTTATAAAATGGTTGACTTAAAACATTTTTGCAGTATGAATAATGAGATATATGGTCATACATGTATCTATATTTTCTACTCTTAAACATAAATAGTTCATTAATTAAATAGCTCATTTTATTCATTCTTAGAGAGATACATTATTAAGCAAAATAAAATCTGTTTATTTGGTTTTCCATCTTTTGATCTGAGGAATGTTTTATAAGAAAATTTTAGGTATTCTGTGAAGCTATATTAAGAATAAGAATAAATCAAACTTACAAAGCAGTTTTGTACCAAGTTTCAACAAGAAACAAATGTCCTCGGCTCTTCCTTTTACCTTGTAGTATACAAAATATTATAACTGACTGATCTAGTTACCTTGAATTCCAATTTGTTCCCATTAGATTTTAAGTAATTATCTGTTCAGATGAAGTAAATAAATATATCATCTTCATTCTATATGAGGTGTTGACATTTATTGATTTAATGTTCTCTTAAAATCTTTCAGGGAAATGGTTTTTAAATTACAATAATAAGTGGACAGAAATTAATGGACCTACCTAAACTAGAGCAATATGTGGGCACGTAATTCATTGTCAACATTTTGAGAGTGAATTTTATTCTTACTCCTAGTCTGAGGAAGGAAAATTATGAGGCCGTACGTAGCTGTCCTTCTGCAACATGCGCTGCTCCTCTCCCTGAAATAGTGTTTGAGGGGCTGCTCTACGGAGAAACAGTTGATTTCTTTCAGACACTAACCATGCGTTATATTTGCTGACATCACTATTCTGTAAAGTCCTTTCAAAGAAAATCTTTGGAAAAATATTTTATTCTAAATAATTTAGGAAGAGGGAATAATACACTATTATGAATACAATAAATGATTAACATTCAGACACTTTTGCATTAATGTTTAATGAGAAAATGTGTTGTAATGTAACATGCAATATAAACTCAACTAAATTAAAAAAACATGGAGTATAAAATCATTCAGATTATTTTCTTATCAGTCTTCACAATAGATGTCAGCACACATGTCTCTCAACAATAAACACCATATTTTGCCATGTATAATGCACACTTTTTGCCCAGATTTTTGAGGGAAAAATAAGAATGCACATTATACATGGGTATTACTAACTCCGTATCTATATAAATGATTTTAATTCTTTAATTTATGCTTATGGATGAAAAGTGTAATTTTAGAAAGGAACAACTTCTGATATTGACAGTGACAAAGAGTTCTTGACCTCCTATGATGGGTAACTATTGTAAATTTGTTACCGGTATATAAAATTTCTTGTACCTTGTATCTCTTGTGTTCTGTAATTATTTGTTACATAAAATTTCTGGTATCATAATACGTTCAAAAATAAACATTGAAATTCCTTTATAATACAAAAAGCAAGTATCTAAATATATAAATAAAAATTGAATTAACAAATTAAAGTGAAAGACTATTTTTCCTGAAAGTTTGGGCCAAAATAATGGGTGTGTATTAGCTCACTTTTTTAACCTGATAATTCCTTTCATGTTCTTTACTTTGCTGCTCTATCAGCTTTCCCTGATAATTTGTCTGTTTTCTATCCTTTTCAGTTTTTATCTTTAGAATAACAGAAGGGTGATTTCTCTTTGTCAATATGCAAATAAATTATACTTGGAAATACAAGGGAGGATCGCCCCTAAAATGGAATTATCTTCTGGAGGGCGGGCCCCTTGTAGTATAAGTTTCACCTGTGAGGTGACTGTTCTAGGAACCCATCTGCATCAGGGTACCAGCTGGCATTGTTGTGAGAGGTTGTGTTTGGCTTCAGTGACTGTTTTTGAAGACTCTTTCAATGTATTTACCCATTTCATGATGGGTGACTTACAAGCTAACCTGCCAACACCGTGCTGAGTGGTCAGCAGTTTTTGACCAAAAATGGCATGACCCCCATGACTCAGCCTCCCTATTTACCCGATCCCCTCAAAGGAAAATGTTTTGCTGATGTAGAAGAAGTAAGACAAAAAATGGCAGAAGCCCTAAAAGGCATCAAAATCAATGGGTTCAAAAACGGTTTTGAGCAGTGGAATAAATGTCTCGATAGATGTACTGCATCAAATGGAGAGTACTTTAAAGATGACGAAAGTTGACTGGTGTGGGAGTGAGTGGCGGTGGGGGGAAATGGAGTAAACTGTACTTGAACAACAATTAAAAAAAGAAAAAGGAAAAAAAGAGAGGGAATCTCACCATTTCTGACAGCATGGTGGACCTAGAGAGTGTTATGCTAAGTGACATAAATCTATCAGGGAAAAAAAATAAACATATAAAAATAAGTACAAAATCTTATAAATAAATTCCATTTTTTGAGTGCTCCCCATAATTGCAACTTATTCTGCTGTAATTGCATGTACACATGCAGCTAAATATAATATCCGAATACCTCACTTCCTTTTATTAATTTAAATTTTTTTTAAATTTATTTCTATGATTGTCTTTTTTTAAATAATTACTTTGTTGTTTTTTAGTTACAGTTGTCTGCATCCTCTCCCCTCCCCTCGCCCCACCCCCTCCAACCTCACCTCCCTCCCCTGCTTCCACCCTCCCCCTTGGTTCTGTCCATGTGTCCTCCATAGTGGTTCCTGAAAACCCCTCTGCCCATTGTCCCCTCCCCCTCCCCTCTGGTTATTGTTAGATTATTCTTAATTTCAATGTCTCTGGTTATGTTTTTCTTGCTTTTTTCTTTTGTGGATTATGTTCCAGTTAAAGGTCTCACCTTTAACTGGAACATAATTTTTAATTTTTTAAAATTTTATTGTCGTTTAAGTAGTTATCTGATTCCTCCACCACCACTCCCCCGACAATGCAGCCATCCCCACCTCCCTCCCCTGATCCCACCCCCCTTGGTTTTGTGTATGTATCCTTAGACACATAGTTCCTGAAAACCCTTCCCCTTTCCCCTCCATTTCCCCTCTCATGTCCCCTCTGGTTATTGTTGGTTTGTTTTAATTTCAATGTCTCTGTGAATTCATCACTTTCTTTATATATTTCTATTCTTAAGCATCTTTAAATAAATCAGGATTTTTCTGAAACCACTAACAACAACACTTTGTTGTCAACTAAGATTGAGTTAATGGGGCAACTAATGGAGCATATCAAGTTCACTTAAAACAAGTAAAGTGAGATAAATTTTGCCTTAGTAGAAATACAGAAATAATAGAAAGTTACAAATGTCGAATTATACCTTGTACTGAATTCTTTCTATCTATTGAAATCAGAGTAAAGGATTATCTATTTATAGGAGTCTTTATCAAATTGCATTGCTTTGATATAAAACTATTTTTCTTTTGTTACAAATGTCTGTGTCGCATTGTTAAGTCTGAAGTCTGAGATCCAGGAATATAGCACAACCTCACGTCAGATAGACCCTGGATGGCATGGCTGCATACTTCCGTCCCTAGGAGCCTTAAAGTGCTCTTATCAGTTTCCATAGCTTAGCTCTCAAAAAAACTAAGGCATGGAAGACAAAAGTGAGTCTATGGAATGGGTTAAACTATGTCTCACACTCTCAGTGCTGCAGGAAATAAACCTTTGGCTTACATTTTATTTCACATTGATTGATTAGGCAAATGAGCTTGAAAAAGCAATTTCACTTCAAAATCACTGGCTTTGTTACAATGTTCTCAGTTGGACTTTTGAGAAACCTTTTTCTCAAATGCGCTACTCCAAATGGTTTTTGGCCTTATTTATCTGTTGGATTATGGTGTTTTATTGTAAAATCTCTGTGTACCTAAAATTGAGGCCTTTCAAAGAAAACTTATTTTATATTAAAGTCATACACAAGTTTTTATATTGGGAAAAATAAAAAAAAAACTTACTGGAAGTATGAAAATCATTCCAAAGAATGTGCAAATCTGACTTGACATGTTTGGACTGACTGAGCTAAACAGACTCTTCAGCCGGACAGTGAAGTTCAGGAAATACAATCATTGTTAAATTGATGCCTCTTGGGACTTGGTCTAGATATAATATCTGTGTACAAATCTGTCCTTAACTTCCTGGTGTGTAGGTCCTGACACCTAGCTATTTCCTACTAAATGTCCATCAAGGGTTTTGGGTTTTGTTTCTGTTTTTTGCATTTCTTAAGAATTTAGTCTCATATATCCAATGGCCTATTTATTCAAAACCCCAACAGCCCTCACCATGAGTTCCCACATTCCTGATTAATCCCTTAAGCACAGAGGGGAACTCATCTAATTGATTGCATGAGAAAATAAAAAATCTATAGCAAGACAGAAGGCCAATGATTGTACCGAGAAAGACTTCTTTTAGTCTCATATTTTTCTACTTCATGTACCAATAATCACTAAAAATCATGTAATATTTTTCTATTATTTGATTTGGTAAAAAAGCTTCATTGCTTTCAGTTTGTAAGTTCCTAAATACTTAACACATTTCATAAATCACCAAACAAGAGTGCTACTGATTCTACATAATATGTATTTGTTAGAGTATTTTTGATTAAATTGGTATTTGAAATTTTATTACTTTGTCTTATTTGTACATGAAGGCCATACATTTTAACACGATTAGTTATTGTCAGCACATGCAGCGAGGTATGTTTGCTATTTTCTAACAGAAAATTTGTGGTGATTGAAGGTTTTCTGTGCAATAATAGGCAGTGCTAGAGAAGCAGCTCTTTGATTTTGAAGGCAAACAAAACCTTATGATAACATCGACATCAGACTTTACAGTCTGCTCAAATGAATACATAAGATGATAAAACCCCCATTAAATCACTGGAGACCTATTCACCCTTCAGAGTTCAGTACTATGGTTAAAATATAGCTGAAGAAGAACGGACCTTCTTCAAAGTCCTAAGATACAAAATGGCAGTGCAGTATGCTTTTCATGTCATTTCAAATGGTTCACAGAAACACCTGTCACTCAGAGTAAACATCACTATCTCATAAGTAGTGTTAAGAAAAGTCTGAGTCAAAATGAAAAAAAAATTAGCAAGGCCAATAGCATTATGAAGACAAGCATGTTTAGAAAAGAGAGAGAGCTGTTCTTGCTGAAAGTCTCTTTGAAAACCACAAACCTGGGCTGCTTTAGCATTCTGAATAATCTTATAAATCTGAATAATTTTAAATGTGATCAAGTGAAACATATTACAGATAATTTCTGCTCAAGATTTGAATAAAAGCAGTTTAGATAAATGCTGAGCCATCATCAAAAATGAGTAACTTGTAACTTTGGAGTTATAAGTAAATGGTCCAGAACCATGACTATTCTGTAGAAGTTTGTGACAGAATTCAGAATTCTTGATGAAATCAACTGAGGGAACAAACAAAAAAGAACAGATAAATGCAAAAACTGAAAATATGACTTTGGTGGGTTTCATCAAAGATACCATCCTTTGCTGTGGAGCTCTGTTGAAGTGTTTTTAGATGACAACGTTATCTGTCCTATGTCTATGAGGACCTGTGACTTACAGTATTTGCTCCCATGTCCCATTTGTGATTACGATCCTGGCTGGATTCCTGGAACACAGTAGATAGTCTGTTAATGAATCAATGAAATAATCCATCAACAAAATGCACCTTATTTTATGAAGTCAGTGGCTGCTTTCTATGTTTTGCTTTTTCAAAAAGGAATATTTTAAATAATTGGACTTTCTCAGTTATTTTCTTCCACCAAATACTCTTTCCATATCTGGTTTAAGACATATCTAACTAGTAGAATAACTTCGTCAACCTGTAATGACGTAAATTTCTCTCTCACTAGCTCTCTCAATTGCTCTTTCAAGGATGCATTTGTATTTTTCTTCAAATTTCCTGCAGAAAATATTTCATAAATACTTATTAAATTATATCTCTGTTTAAGGATAGGATATGTCATTTATAAGAAAGACCAAATGCTTGCCTTTTTATGAAGCTTATATTTTAGTGAAAGAGAAATACATAAAAATAAAATTATATAATATCAGATAAATGAAAGAAGAAGAGAAAATAGAGAATAAATAGAGAATAGAGAAAATAGAGAAGCTACTTTAGACAGTAATCAAGGAAGGCCTCTATGCAGGATCAGCATAGGTATAAAATATTTCAGGGAAATGAAATGGCAAATACAAAGACTGGAATGAAAGAAGGAATTTTGTGAAGTGGAGGGTCAGAAAGATCGGGGGGGGGTGAAGGTCAGAGTTATGAGTTAGGAGGAGACTCATAAGAAATGGAATTGGAAAGACAGGCAAAATTAGGTGTTGTATGGCCATGGGGACGTTTAGATTTCATTCTAATCATGACGGAAACCACTGGCAGTTTTGAACAGGGAGTGATATAATTTAGGTATCAAAATGACCATATTGACTGCACTGTAGCAAACTGGCTGGAGAGAAAAGAAAACAAAATAAAACAAGAATAGTGAGGGTTCTGCAGGAGCCTGCAGTGACTTCAGTGGGGTCATAACGAAAGCGATGAGAAGAGTTTGGTTTCAGCATTTATTTTAGGGCAGGACAATGTGACTTGCTGTAAGTCAGGTGTGGGGTACAAAGGAAAGAGGGGAGTAATATGATTCTTCATATTTTGGCTTAAAATAACACATAATAATGGCCCCACTTATCCATATTGGTGAGAATGGGAAAGGATCAGGGTTGGGTTCGGGAATCTAGATTTCTGTTTTATGCATATTAACATATAAAGTCAAGTGGATATTAATTATTCAATTAGCAATATCAAGGAGGTGGTGGAATCTCTGAGTTTGAAACCACTCAGAACAGAATTGGATGTGTAAAATGACAGTCTTCAGCATATAAAAACCACTCTGTCATGTGCCATTGGGTCTCAGGGCCTTCTTCCTCAATTTAATGTCTGCAAATATTGGAGCTTATTCAGTACAAAGTTTCAGTTCTGTTCCTGTTTCTTTCTTGGGGAGAAAATGTGGATTGTGATCAGTTCTCAGATTGACCCCATTTTTTGGTGCTTTTCCTTCTGCTCTCTCCACTTGTGTGGCTGTTGATGCCAGTGACTCATCAGATTTGATGCTATCACACTTGCTGCCTGAAGGTTTTAAGGAACAGGAGTTTTTTTTTTTGTTTGTTTGTTTGTTTGTTTGTTTGTTTTTAAAGAAGTGTCTTTTCACCATTTTTACTCAGTTGTGATTTGCTTCCAAAACTTTTCAAACTTTTTCTATACATACAAATCAATGGGAGATAATTTTAAAAGGCAGAATTTTATCCAGGACCTTATCTAAGAGTGCAATTTGTAGTCCGTGGGCCACACTTTGAATAACACGGCATCACACTGCCATTCCCATGGGCTTCTTGCGTCATAGCCGCTCAGTTTATGCTGACGTACCTGGCTGTTGTTCACCACGCATGCCTATTGCTTCAGA
This sequence comes from Micronycteris hirsuta, assembly GCA_004026765.1. Classification (NCBI taxonomy): domain Eukaryota; kingdom Metazoa; phylum Chordata; class Mammalia; order Chiroptera; family Phyllostomidae; genus Micronycteris; species Micronycteris hirsuta. The sequence continues at coordinate 20,643 of PVJI01024377.1, forward strand.
ACAGCTGATCGGAAAGGACATACAGCTTGAGTCAAATATCCAGCCAGAATCACGCATCCCCACAAGTATTTTAGTCCCGATTTTGAGGCTAGATCAATTCAGGTTGCCTCTTAACTTAGGCTGAGGTTCTGGGATGTGAACTATACAAGTGGGATGGGGGCTCGGGAGATTTTTTCTAACAGCAAACCTCCTTGAAATTATCTTATCATCATAGAGGATCCAATGACATTCAAAGAGTTTTGAATCTCAATATTTTCACTCCAAATAAGGATACTCCTCAGAACAAGGAGTTTTGTCGAGAGACAGCCTTTGTTGATTCTTAAGAATCTCACACGGCCCCAGGATTGTTAATGCCTTAAAAGAGTTTGTCTTTGTCTACAGGGCTTGGCTTGATTTGACACAGAGTATCCTTGATGTTTCAAAGTTTTAAGACATTGTGTATAAAATCAGAACTACAGAATCAGTTGTGAAACTTCTTGCTTTCCTCAATGTTTCTATTAATTCTATGCTGAACATGATACCTGCCTTGACTAGTAAGCCACTGATTCTTTGATGCCATCAGGCAGGTTGTAGAAAACATGACTCTTACTATGACAAAGTAAGAATTCACAGTAAGAAAAAAGTAGCTTTTGTTGATCACTATGTAAAGGCACAGACTTAGATGTTAATAACTGCAGGACAGTCCAGAATAATTCTTAAACTGGCAAGCCTAATATCAAAGCCAAGGTTTGTTTGTTTGTTTGTTTGTTTTGTAAGAGATGAAGTACTCAATCATTGTCTCTAGAAGAAATCTAAGATGCAAAATGTTCACTTACAAAATATTTGGATCTCTTGAGTTGATCTCCAGCCTTGAGGGATCGCTAGGGTTGTAGACTAAGAATATGACTGCAAATAAGCTATTTTTTTTTAACCTGGGTGTTAAATGTACTGATCTGTGCAGACCACTTGGAATTCTTTTTTTTTTATTTTTTTGTAAAATTTTTTTATTTTTTGTTCAATTACAGTTATTTACATCCTCTCCCTTCCCCTCCTCCCTTGCCCTCCAGCCCCACCTCCCCCCCAGCCTCCCTCCTCCCCCTTAGTTTTGTCCATGTGTCCTCTACAGTGATTCCTGAAAACCCTTCTCCCCATTGTCCCCTCCCCTCTCTCCCCTGTCTATTGTTAGACTGTTCTTAATTTCAATGTCTCTGGTTACGTTTTGCTTGCTTTCTACTTTTGTTGGTTATGATCCGGTTAAAGGTGAGATCATATGGTATTTGTCCCTCACTGCCTGGCTTACTTCACTTAGCATAATGCTCTCCAGTTCCATCCATGCTGTTGCAAAGGGTATAAGCTCCTTCTTCCTTTCTGCTGCGTAGAATTCCATTGTGTAAATGTACCATAGTTTCTTGATC
>PVJI01024378.1:0-22035 GCA_004026765.1 Micronycteris hirsuta
GAGGTAAGCAAGCAAAATACAACCAGAGAAACAAATTATAACCAGAGACATTGAAATTTAGAACATTCTGGCAGTAACCAGAGGGGAGGGGGAAGGGGAGAAGGGGGACAAGGGTATTCAGGAACTGCTATAAAGGACACATGGACAAAACCAAGGGGGAGGGTGGAAGCAAGGGAGGGAGGTGGGTTTGCCTGGGGTTTGGGGTGGGGGTAAATGCAGACAACTGTAAGTGAACAACAATAAAATAATTAAAAAAAAAAAAACAAACACTGATCAGTTACCTCTTGTATGCATCCCAATCAAACCTGCAACCTAAGTATGTGCCCTGACGGGGAATAGAACCCACAACCTTTTGGTGTACAGGACAATGCTACAGCCGAGAGAGTCAACTGGCCAGGTCAGGAACATATGTTTAAAAGGGCTTTGTACACAGGCTGTGAACAAAGGCTATTAATCACTGTCATCACCTCCTCCTTCCTTGGATCTAATGCTCTGATTACACAGAGCAATTTACCATCCCCAAAGGTACTTTTACAGCTCTGTGCCTTTGCTCATTTGTTCTCTCTTCCTGAAATGCTCTCATTTCCCTCTCAAAAGTATACTCTTTTCATGAGACCCAAATAGGAGATCACCTAGTCTGTGAAGTGTTCCTTAACACGCTGCCATGTCCCTCCACCCCTCAACAGTAGGTAGTAAAACTTCTCTATCTTTTTCTCCTTGGCCTTTTCCACTTGGTAAATGTTCAATGATAATTTTTGAACTCATTAATATTAAATAATATATTATAAATTCACTGAAACCAGTCAAGGGAGTTCTCTTTCCAAAGGGTCGTCAAGTATGCCAGAGAAAATCTGAGGTGATGGGTGACGAATGGGAGAAAAAGAACAGTGTAATTCAGGGCATGTCCAATAGGTGGCACAATAGTCGTGGTCAAAGCCACCAGGGACAAGCTCCTTTGAAAAGGGAGATAGTAACAGTAACTAATATTTACATAATGTTCACAAAGCTCTTTTACATATATTATCAATATAAGTTTTTATCCCCATTTTACAAATGAGGAAGGAAATGAGGAAGCTTTTTCCAAATTCCAGATTTTTTTGGTAACATACTGTCAAGCAATTAGGTGAGGTGATTTCAAGGGTCCACCAGAGACCCAGTGACTTTCCTCCAAGTTACCTCCCTTATTCCTTGAAAATGTGTGTAATGTGACTTTAGGAACTTCCACTCTTTGGCTGAGGCTTTAAATTTTAAATATTTAAATGAAGTGAAGATGCCCTGACTGGTATGGCTTGGTCGGTTGCGTGTCAACCCCCCAAGTAAAAGGATGCTGGTTTGACTCCCGGTCAGGGCACATCCCTAGGTTGTGGGTTCCGTCTCCAGTGCATACAAAAGTTAACCAATCGATGTTTCTCTTTCTCACATCAATGTTTCTCATCCTCTCTTTCTCCTTCCCTTCCCCTCTCTCTAAAAATAAATCAATAAAATATTTTAAAAATAAATGAAGAGGAAAGAGAATGTATGAAATATTTTAATTCACTTAGGTTTTAAAATTAAAAAGTTTCAAATATATTTTGAGAATAACTTGATCTAAGTGGGTTGGATGGAAGCAGTGAAGCTGCATAAGATCACTGGAGATCTGGAGAAGAACCACAGAGGGAGGAATTGTAGGAAGTTTTATTAACTTCACAATTTTGTCATGGGCCAACCTGGTTCCCTATTGCTGTAGCCATTGCCAGAGGATTCCATTCATCAGGGGATTTATTATCCCAGGAATTTGAGAGCACACTTCAGTACAGTGTATAATCAACTAATTATGCCTGGGAAGTTCTCAAGAAACCTTTCTTTCCAATCTGTAATAAAAGCTAGGAAACTGAGAGTCAAATATGGGATTACAAGAATGAAATCTGGAGTAAAATAGTAAAATCTGCAATTCCAAGTTTGGCTCTTTGGGTTCAGTTATTAGAATCTCAGACTTTGATAGAAATTGAAGGTCAAAAACAAAATATAAAAGTCACAGATTAGAACTTGGTGTTCCAATTAGAGTCTTGGATTGACATTATTGAAATTTCTAAAGTAGACTTCTGGTTGTGATTGTGGGATCTAAATGTAGGCTTCAAATTCAGAGAGTAAAGCCTATACTGTATTTCCAGTAGCAGCTGAGCTGTACCCATAGAATGTTCAAGTTCAGAGACTAGAATCTTTGGTTTCAGTAGTAGATATGGGAGTTCAGTATTCAAATTTCAGGCTTTGAATGTGGAGCCTAGAGTTCTCATAGTAGAATCTCAGGTTATGAGAATAAAATCTAGAAATCCAATGGTGAAATTTCAGTTTCAGAGAAAAATCTTAGAGTTCCTAAACTAGAATGTGGAGTCACAAGAATAGAACATGGAATTATATTATTTGAGTCTTGAATTATGAGATTGGAACTTTAAGTTCCAATAATACAATATTGAAGTTTCAATACTTAACCTGAAATACAAGTATAGGATATGGGATTTGGAGAGCACATCTTGAGTTCCAGTAGAAAATCTTGAGGTGTCATAGTAGGACCCTGATGTATAATATTAACTTATACAATGCTAAAATTGGAATCTAGCATATTAGATTAGTATTAGAATTGACCTTCAATAATAATAATGCTAATGGTTAACAGTTAAGACCTTATTATGTGCCAAGCAGTGTTCTAAGTGCTCTACACGTTTCATTGTAATTACTGTATTACATTTAGTGCTCACACACACACACACAACTCTGTCAGCTGACTACTATTGAGAGGTTAAATAACTTTCCAAAGGTCACACACTTGGGAAGCACAGAGATGCTATCCAACCATAAGTAGTGTGACTCCAGAGCTCATGCTTTTCTTTTTTATTGTTGTTCAAGTACAGTTGTCTCCATTTTGCCCCAGTACTCCCCCCGCCCCATCCCACCCTCAATCCTACCTCCTTTGGCTTTGTCCATGTGTCCTTTACATGTGGTCCTTGATGACCCTTCTCCTATTTCCCCCTAGTATACCTTCCCCCCTCCCCTCTGGCTTTTGTCAGTTTGTTCTTTATTTCAATGTCTCTGGTTATATTTTGCTTGCTTCTTTGTTTTGTTGATTAGGTTCCACTTATAGGTGAGATCATATGGTATTTCACTGCCTGGCTTATTTCACTTAGCATAATGCTCTCCAGATCCATCCATGCTTGGCACTTGTCGTGAAGGGTAAGAGCTCCTTTTTTCTTTCTTCTGAGTAGTATTCTGTTGTGTAAATGTACCATAGTTTTTTGATCCATTCATTTAATGATGGGCACTTAGGTTGCTTCCAGCACTTGGCTATTGTAAATTGTGCTGCTATGAACAGCGGGGTGCATAGGTTCTTTTGAATTGGTGTTTCAGGGCTCTTAGGGTATAATCCCAGCAGTGGAATTGCTGGGTCAAAAGGCAGTTCCATTTTTAGTTTTCTGAGGAAATTCCATACTGTTTTCCACAGTGGCTTCACCAGTCTGCATTCCCACCAACAGTGTACTAGGGTTCCCTTTTCTCCACGACTTCACCAGCACTTGTTTGCTGATTTGGTTATGATGGCCATTCTGACCAGTATGAAGTGGTATCTTTGTGGTTTTAATTTGCCTCTCTCCGATGGCTAGTGATGCTGAGCATCCTTTCATATGTCTCTGGGCCCTCTGTATGTCCTGCTTCAAGAAGTGTCTGTTCAGGTCTTTTGCCCATTTTTTAAATGTTTTTTTTGTCTTCCTGGAGTGGAGTTGTGTGAGTTTTTTATCTATTTTGGAAAGCAAACCCTCATCCGAGGTATCATTTGCAAATATATTTCCCCATACGGTTGGTTTCCTTTTCATTTTGCTGATGTTTTCTTTACCCATGCAGAAGCCTTTTATTTTGATGAAGTCCCATTTGTTTATTCATTCCTTATGTCCCTTCAGAGCTCATGCTTTTAACTACTATGTTGAATACCACTAGATTCTGGAATCTAGAGAACTTTGAATTCCAATAGTAAAAGTTTAGGTTTAACAAGTAGAACCTGGAGTTACCCTCACAGAAACTATAGTTCTAATAGCATTTTGAGTAATCTTTATGTCCAGTGATGGATTAAGGGACTCACACATAGTATCTGGAGTTCCAAACATAAATTAGAGTTTAAAATGAAGAACCTCAATTTGATCTCAGTAATTGGAGTCCAAAATTCTACCACCAGAACTACAGCCTCAACTCCGAACCTTTGGATCTAATCCCAATAATGGACCTGTGTTTCTGAGAGTAAAGCATAAATTCCTAGAGAATTTTGTTTTCTGATAGTGGAAACTTAAGTTTTTAAATTTTCTGGAGAGATGAAGACCTGGGGGTTTAATAATAGAATCTAGAATTATTAAGGGAGATTCTTGAGTTCCAAGATTGGAAACTTGGATTCCAATAATGAAATCTTAAATTGTAGTCATAGAATATAAGGTCCAATCTTAACATTTTGGGTTTAGAGAATATAACATGATGTTCCAAAAGTAGGACATATGAGTCCAAGAATAGGACCTGAAGTTCCAATGTTAGAATCTTGGGCCTTGACAATAAAATCTGGGGTTAGAATATTAAAATCTAGAAATTGGGGGATCGAATATGTACTTGTCAAAATAGAAGCTATAATTCCAAAAGCAGCATCTTGGGCTTTAATAGTGGAATCTGTGCACTGGAAGAATTTGGGACTCACAGAATATAACCTGGAATTCCAAACATAAAGTATTGGGTTCTTAGAGTAGAATCTATACAGTCCAATAGAATAGTTTCATAGAATTATAGTAGAACATGGATTTCCATTGGTAGAATCAGGTATTCTCAGAGTGGAATATGTCCAATATTAGAATCTGGGGTTCACAGAATAGAATATGGGAATTTCAGTAGAACAATCTAGAATTGCAATTGAAGAATTCTGGGAGTAAAAGTAGAACTTGGAGTTATGATGGTATACTCTTTTTTTAAAATTTTATTTATTGATTTTTAGAGGGAGAGAGATGAAGAGAGGGAGAGAGAAACATTGATTTCTTGTTCTATTTACTTATGCATTCATTGGTTGATTCTTGTATGTGCTGTGATAGGAATTGAACCCACAGCCTTGGCGTATCAGAGCAACACTCTAACCAACTGGGCTACCTGGCCAGGGCCTGAGGAGGCATTTCAAAGGATAAGTAGAGGGTAAATAGGCAAAGAGGAGGCAGAGCATTTTAGGGAGAGAATACTCAAAGAAAAACATAAAAGTAGGATCTAATGTGGTGTGCACTATCCATTTTTCAGCCAAGATATATTTATGGAATGCCTACTATTCACCAGACACAATGTACACCTTGGGGAAATAAAAGGAAATCACAAGTAGTGTCTGCCCATGAGGAAATCATATGAAAAAACAATTGCAGTGACTTGTTTTAGACGTACCTGGGTATGAAGAGCAGGCTCATTAACTTACAGCTATGTGACTAAGCAAGCCCCTTTACATCTTTGAGCTGGTCTCGTCATCTGTACAGACAGGATAATGATACCTTCCTTAAAGGTCTGTTATAAGGGTTCATGATATTCGTGATAGCATACATGTATGTGTGTATAGAGGCACATGGGATATTCTAGTGATGATGAAGAAGATGAAGGTGATGATAACATGCTCAGAGTTACATACAAAGTGGTGAGAGACTACAGAGGAGGTGATGTTTGAGTCCTGAGTAATAGGAGGATGTATCTGACAATCAAAGAAAGGAAAGGACATGTCAGGCAGAGAAAAGAGAAATTTTAAAAATACAGAGGCATGAGAGAACACATGTTTTAGAAGTCCTGGTCATTGATGAGGCTGGGGTAAAGGGTTTTTATTGCCAGGCTAGTGGTCTTTAGGTGATGGTGAAGCATTAAAATGTTGTTAATAGGGAATTCACTCAACAAAAATTTAATGAATAGATTCAGGGCCTAACTGAATAATAGACCAGTGTAGGAGAGATGGTCTCTGTTTGCAACATGTTATATAAAAATGTAGCTTGGGAGAAAGTACTCACAAGGTAAGTAACAACATTAGCATAGAAGGAAAAGGATGGGTTTTAAAGTTAGGAATCCCTATCATGTTTCACCCATCAAATTTCCCCTCATTTACTCACCCCTCCTTCAGTCTGTGAATCTTAAGAAGAGAGACTCTGTCTTTTTTCCCCAAAAACTTTATTGTGGAAAAATTAACACATTTAGAAAAGTTTGAATATATATCCATATACTCAAGTTCCTGTGTTTAATAATCGATTTTTTGACTTATTTTTATATATATTTTAACTATATGAAATGGTGCAGACACCATGATACTTTACCACTAAATATTTTAGCATAAGTCTCCTAAGTATTAGGCTATTCACTGCAGAACTTCAGTACCATTATGACACCTAATAAATTAACAATTCATCCTGGCTGATGTGGCTCAGTGGATCGAGCGCGGACTGCAATCCAGAGGGTCACTAGTTCAATTCCCCATCAGGGCACATGCCTGGGTTGTGGGCCAGGTCCTCAGTGGGGGCCACGTGAGAGGCAATCACACATTGATGTTTCTCTCCCTCTCTTCCTCCCTCCCTCCCCCTCTCTCTAGAAATAAATAAAATCTTTAAAAATTAATTAATTAATTAACAATTCCCTAATATCATCTATAATCCAACCTATATTCAATTTTCCCAATTGTCCCCAAATGTTTTAGTTTGTTTAAATTGATTTTCAATCCAGTTTCAGGGACTACATTGGATTAATATGCTCCTTACATTCTCTTAATCTAAAACAGTTGCTCCAGTTTGCTTTAAATAACAGTGACGTCTTTGAAAAACTAGGCCTATTGTCTTAAAGAATGTCCTACATTCAGGATTGCCTGGTTTTATATAAAGTAGAAGTTAAATGTAAAGCTTTGATTAAATTTAGATGAAACCTTTTGGCAAGACTGTTTAGTAGGTAGCACTCAGAACTTCATGTTGCATTGCATTGGGAGGCACATTATGTCAAGTTGATGCTAAATGTAATCATGTGTTTAAGGTGGTGCCAATCACCACCCTCCCCCTCCACACATACACCTTTGCAATCACAAGTAATCTATGGTGGTAGATAAAACTGGGTACAACACAACAACTTTCACCTAATAGTTTTAGCATCTGTTGAAAGGCTTTATGTGACCAAGTATTTTGTTAGTGGTTGAAATATGGTGATTTTCTAATTCTGTCATTTTTTCCATATCTATTAGTTGGCATTCTGACGCTGGGATTTCGTACCAGCAAAATCCTTGGGGGACCATACCCTGATTGCGTGAATCAAATTTACCCAGAGACACGCTTTGAGAATAGAATCCGGCTGCCACGGGTCTTTTCCTCCACCTCCATCTTGGAAAAGACCTCATGGGTAGCTTAGCCGGGGTTTTTATTAAAATTTTTAGGACACATTTACATTGGATTGATTATTCATGGGATTATGCAGAACAGGGGTAGGTTTACTCATTAACAGAGCATTAGGATGTAAATTCAGGTCCGGTGGCAGACAGGACCAGGGTATACATTAAACAGGACTCAGCAAGCCAGAATCTCTTAAGATACATTTTTGCCAAATTCCTATTAGAGAATTCCTATTCCACAGACATGATCCACACTTGCCCACACGGGAATCACGCGGAGCTGCGCTCAAAACGCATAAATTCTGGAATAGCGTGTTTACACGCATGTGGAAAGAACTTCCACAGCATTCGTTTGAAAGAACATTTTGCTGCTGAGAATGAACTAGAGTTCTTTTTAAAAGTATATTTTATTGATTATGTTATTACAGTTTTCTCAATTTTTCTCTCTGCCCCCCTCCACCTGGTAGCCCCCTTCACTCCAGCAATCCCCCCACTTAGTTCATGTCCATGGGTTGTGCATATAAATTCTTTGGCTTTTCCAATTCCTACATGATTCTTAACATCTCCTTGTCTATTTTGCACCTACCAATTATGCTTCTTAATCCCTACACCTTTCCCCTATTCTCCCTCTTTCCCCTCCCAGCTTATAACCTTCTAAATGATCTCCATTACTATGATTCTGTTCCTGTTCCGGTTGTTTGCTGAGTTTTTCTTTATTTAGATTCAGTTGTTGATACTTGTGAATTTGTTGCCTTTTTAATGTTCATAGTTTTGATCTTTTTCTTTTTTTAAAAAATGTTTGCTGTATTCTTTTTTTTTTAAGATTTTATTTATTTGTTTTTCAGAGAGGGGAAAGGAAGGAGAAAGAGGGAGAGAAACATCAATGTGTGGTTGTTTCCCACGTGCCCCCACTGGGGACCTGGCCTGCAACCCAGGCATGTGCCCTAGACTGGGAATCAAACCAGTAAGTGACCCCTTGGTTTGCAGGCTGACACTCAGTCCACTGAGCTACACCAGCCAGGGCTGATCTTTTTCTTAAATAAGTCACTTTAACATTTCATGTAATAATGGCTTGGTGATGATGAACTCCTTCAGCTTTACCTTGTCTGAGAAGCACTTTATCCACCCTTCCATTCTAAATCATAGCTTTGCTGGATAGAATAGTCTAGGTTGTAGGTCCTTGCTTTTCATCACTTTGAATACTTCTTGCCAGTACCTTCTTGCCTGCAAAATTTCTTTTGAGAAATCAGGTGGAAGTCTTATGGGAACTCCTTTGTAGTAACACTCTGCCTTTCTCTTGATGCTTTTAAGATTCTCTCTTTATCTTTAACCTTTGGCATTTTTTAACTATGATGTGTCTTGGTGTGGTCCTCTTTGGGTCATTGTTTGGGATTCCCTGTGCTTCCTGGATTTGTTAGTCTGTTTCCTTCACCAAATTAGGGAAATTTTCTTTCATTATTTTTTCAAATAAGTTTTCAATTTCTTGCTCTTCGTTGTCTTCTTCTGGCATCCCTATGATTCGGATGTTGGAACATTTGAAGATGTCCAAGAGTCTTCTTATATTATTATCCTTGCTCTTTGAATTCTTGTTTCTTCTTTTTGTTCTGGTTGAATGTTTATTTCTTCCTTATGTTCCAAATCATTGATTTGAATCCTGGCTTCCTTCCCTTCACTGTTGGTTCCCTGTAAATTTTTCTTTATTTCACTTAGTATAACCTTCATTTCTTCCTTTATGTTGTTGCTGTACTCAGTGAGTTCTTTGAGAAAACTGATCACCAGTGTTTTGAACTCTGCATGTGATAGGTTGGCTATCTCTCTTTCATTTAGTTCTTTTTCTGGTATCTGTTCTGTTCTTTCATTAGGTCCATGTTTCTTCATCTCCTCAATTTGGCAGCCTCCCTGTGTTTGTTTCTGTGTATTAGGTAGAGCTACTTTGTCTCCCTGTAAAAGGCATCTGTAAATTGTGTAGGGTGGAGCCTTAAGTAATTGCCAGGGTAGGGCAACACACTTCACTGCATTGTGGCTCTGTGTCGGGGGAGGGCTCAGAGAGGTGATTGTGCCACTGACTGATTCTGGGGGTTTGCCTGGCACTCGCCCTGTTTTCAGTCACTTTACCCACTCCCCATATATGACTGGCACTCTTCCAGCTTTTGCCCTCATGTCGAATCCCAGAGTGGATGGGTTTACAAATGTTTTAAGACCATGTGGACCTTTTAAACAAAGTTTCTTGAAAATCTGGCAGTTTCTTCTGCTGCCCCAACCCCCACTGGTTTTTACAACCAGAAGTTACGGGGATTTGTCTTTCTGGTGCTGGCATCCTGGACTGTGCAGTCTAGACTGGGGCTGGGATCACTGACTCCCAAGTTATCCCTCCTGATTTTTATCTACCACTCATGAATGTGAGACTGCCCATGGCCACTCCACTGCTGCCTCTCCTTGCCACACTGTGTCTCCTTGTGTCTCCTCGCCTCTCCGCCCCATCTCTGTATATCTGCCCTTCCTACCCATCTGGATGATTGTGGCTTCTTTAAATCCTTGGTTGTTGGACTTCCATACAGTTCCATTTTTTGAGAGTTCCGGGTGTTGTTTTGAGATTTAGTTGTAATTCCTTTTTGTGGTTGCATGAGGAAGTGAAGCATGTCTACCTACTAATCCATCTTGACTGGAAGTCCCTAGAGTTCTTCCTTAAAAGTCATGATAAAATGTTTAATTCATTTTTCTTTACCAATTTTTAGAGTAAGAGTTAGTTAAATGGTCACCTCTAATTGTAGCAAATAGATTTTTCTTTTACTTTTTTAATAGTATCATTGTGAGTTTGTAGACTTTTCTTTATTCAATATTCCAAAAACAGTGACAGTTGCATTTAGTTTGTCACTATTTTTTATTGTTCCAAATTTGGCCAGTGCAAGTTCCTTTAAGCTGCCTGTTGTGTAGATTTTTTTTTTAAAGATTTTATTTATTTATTTTCAGAGAGAGGAGAAGGGAGGGAGAAAGAGAGGGAGAGAAACAGCAATGTATGGTTGCCTCTCACATGGCCCTCACAGGGGACCTGGCCTGCAACCCAGGCTTGTGCCCCGACTGGGAATCGAACCGGGACCCTCTGGTTCCCAGCCCGCGCTCAATCCACTGAGCTACACCAGCTGGGCCTGTTGTGTAGATTTTATGTCTCCATCGTTCCTTAAGCATTTTCTTACTTTCTGGAACAAAAACATACCCCAGGTTCACTTTGCACTTCCTCTGACCTAGAACCAGCCATTTCTCTGGGAGAGCCCTGATTCCTTTGATTGGAGAATGATATGTAGAAGCCAACATCTGGGTACTAAATACATTTATTGCTATTGGGGTTTCACTGCTTCTGGGCTTATTCAGTGGACAGAGCTAGAAAACTTATATTTTAAAAATTATGAGATAATATTGATTTTCCAATTAAAGCTTAAGTTTTAAGTTCTATTATATTTAGATCTGTTATTTCTTAACATGAAAATCATAGCTTCTAATAACATTAACTTACTTATTTGCTTTATCCTAAAATATACATGAAATAGTTGGAAATTAAATACCAATATTTAGAAATTAAATAACAATAAGAATAGAATCAGGTTCACGACTTCTTTGCTGTTCTTCTTGTCCTTAGGCACTATCCCACATTCTACTTACGCTTACAGTTGGCATTGTGTTTAGAAGACACTTGAAATAATTCTTTTCTCTTTTGTAATTACAGTAGTAATGTGATGTATAGTTAGGTCCATTTGCTCTAATTTGTCTTCAATTTTAGGTTTGCTTTTTTTTTTTTTTTTTTAAGATTTTATGTATTTATTTTTAGAGAGAAGGGAAGGGAGGGAGAAAGAGAGGGAGAGAAACAGCAATGTATGGTTGCCTCTCACATGGCCCTCACTGGGGACCTGGCCTGCTACCCAGGCATGTGCCCTGACTGGGAATCGAACCAGGATCCTTTGGTTCCCAGCCCACACTCAATCCACTGAGCTATACCAGCCAGGGCTACGTTTGCTTTTTAAGTCACATGTTGAAAAAATAACATTTTACATGGTTCAAAAGTAAAAATATTTTATTTCGTTTATTTTTTAAAGATTTTATTTATTTTTAGAGAGGAGAAGGGAGGGAGAAAGAGAGGGAGAGAAACATCAGTGTGTGGTTGCCTCTCGTGCACCCCCCAACCAGGGACCTGGCCCTCAACCCAAGCATGTGCCTTGACTGGGAATCAAACCAGTGACCCTTTGGTTCACAGGCCTGCATTCAATCCACTGAGCCACACCAGCCAGGGCAAAAGTAAAAATATTTTTTTAATTATATTGAGAAATTTTCATTTCCTCTTCTCCACTCCTTTTCTCCTCTCTTCATATGTAGGAGATTATAATAGCCTCTAAAATTCTCCCAGTGTTTGTGTTTATTTCTTCTTTCATTTTAAAGATATTTACTACAAAAATTTTCAAATCTATAGAAAAGTTGCAAGAATAGTTTGATGAATTGTCCTTTCCCTAATTCATCTATTATTAATATGCTTTCATTTGTTTTATCTTTTTCTTCATAGTATCTGTGGTGTTGTTATTATTTGCTGAAACGTTTGGGAGCAAGTTGTAGATATTATGACCTTTTACCCCCAAATACTTCAACATTTATCTTTTAAGAAAAAGGACATTTTAAAATATATCATATTACAATGATCAATTTTAAGAAATTTAATATTCATTTAATATTTTTGTCTAACACATTGTCCACATACAAATTTCATTCACTATCTCACTAACATCCCTTCCATAGGTCAGAAAACAACTCCCCACAAATTTTTCACATTCCTGCATCGTGGTTAAAGTTTTCTGAGAAAAAAAAATCTGGTAACCTGGGTTAAAGAGTGATTAAATAGCAACCCTAAAAATGAGACTCTTGGATAAAGAAAATTCCTTCTCTCTCCTGGGAACAATTTGTTTACATTCCAAGAAGGTGAAGTAGAAAACTTTCCCACCTCTCCCCAGTGGGATCTGTTTATGTTTCAAAGCAAAGACCTGTCTCTTAACCTCTGGAGGGAAGGATGGCAGCTGTGAAGGCCTTTCGAGATAAGGTCTGAGATTCATTATTTTGGAGTTTCTGTTATGTTGAACAAACTGCACTGTATGTGCAGGTGACATCAAGCCCTCTTTCTATCACCCCAAGGGAAAATAGGGCATAGGAAACTGGTGCTAAGATTGCTATGTCAGTAAAAACAGTTTTATCTCTGACCCAGATCCAGAGGTTTCATATTCTGTGTGTGCGTAAAAATTTGTGCAAGTGGGGTAACCTCTCAGATACTTTACTATTTAGGACTTAACAGCTTTTTTCCTCCCTAGATCTTGGGTCCTACTGGGGAATCACATGTTTTATTTAGTTTGTCAAGTTCTTTAGTGTCTTTCAATATTTACCCTTTTAACCTGTTAGTTCATCACACTGACGTTTTTCAGAGTTCAGACCACTTGTTTTGTAGTTTCTTTCTCACATATAGAAAATATATGACATATACCCTTCCACACCTTGCTTTTTTACTTAATAATATATCCCAGACATTAGATTACATCAGTGATTTTTAATCTTTTTCATTTCATGGTACACATAAGCTAATGACTAAAATTCTGCAGCACACCAAAAATATATATATATATTTTGCTGATTTGACAAAAATAGGTATAATTTTGATTTATTCACCCCAGATAGCTATTGTTCTGTTGATTTATTTGACAGTCTAAGGGAAAAGAGATCAGTGCCCTGGCTAAATAGTTCAGATATTACATGTTTCAAAAATTCTTGCAGCAAACCAATGTGCCTGTCACAGCACACTGGTTGAAAATTGCTGTGCTATATTAATATATTTAGATCTTCCTTTCTTTTTTATGGCTACATAATACCATGGTTGGATATTCTGTTTCCCTAGTATATAGCATGTGTAATAGGTACTCAGTATTTGTTGAGGATGTAGGTGGTCTGCCCACACACACAAAAGAAGAAATGAATCAGAACAATTGAGTAGGAGAGCAAGGTATAGCCTAGGCAGGATAATTTGGAGTCAGATAGACTTGGGATGCAAATCCAGTTCTCCTGGCAGTTTTGCATAGTGGGTAAGCAAGCAAGCTCTGAAACCAGAGAACCTAAGTTTGACTCCATCATGTACTTAACTGTATTTCCTTGGGAAAGCTACTAAAGCAATTGTGCTTCAGTTTCCTCATTTGTAAAATGGAAATAATAAGAGCACCTACTTCATCAGGTTATTGTGAGAGCTCAGTAAATATAGCTATACTTTATACATAGAGTTCAATACCTATTAATATACTTAATAGCTATACTTTTTCTTTTTGTGTGGTTTTTATTTAATCTTTATTGTATTTTTTCTATTACCATTTAGTCCCCTTATATCCCACTCCCCACCAGCAAGCATAATTTTTCAAATACCAATTTCTTCATATGTAAAATAAGGCCAGTAATACCCATTCAACAGGGAGGCTGTTGAGGACTGAGTTAGCATAGTGACTAAGACAGAGAAGCAGTCAATAAATGGTAGCTATTGAAGCTGGGGAGCAGAGGTGGAACATGATTACTGGGAGAATTATTGGCGCTGTAAGTTCTCTGTGGGTTGGACTGTTTATCTTGTTCACTAACTCAGGTCCAAACACTGTACCTGTCACATTGGCTTTGGAGTTAGACAAATGTATTGTGTTTAAATTCCAGCTAGGACACCTGCGCATTGTGTGATTTTGGACAAGTTAAACTTTCTGATCCATGTTTTCCTCGTTGATAAAATAGGGATATCAACAGTACCTATCTCAGATTTGTTGGTGGAATTAAACAGAATGATGGGTGTAAAGCTATCCGATCACAACTTAGATGACAATTTTGAAAAAGTAAAGCAGATGCCTGACCAAGTATGTGTGAGAACGTGACTTGCAGACCTCTAACTACAGGGAGGGTAATTGACCAAGCCTCCAGCTGCTGACCTGTGAAATCCATCACTGCATTTGTACTAAGGCCATGCCTCCATGGGCAACCCCACTCAGTTACTGAGTGTGAGAGGAATACTAAGGCAGACCTGTTTCTGGGAGGCATAGGACTCCTCTGGTGATTGACTTTGGCCTGGGGATTCCCTGATGGCTTTGCCAAGCTTTCCTCAGACTACTGCAAGGCAGCCTAGAGTGCTTCTACCCAAGCTTTTCTTTCTCTCTCCTTCAGTTAGAGTCAGACTTCAGTCTGACAGCTTTCTCAGCCTCCCTTTTTATCTTACATAGGAACTTCTAATAAAATCCTTGCATAATTAATCCCATCTTGGATTCTTTGAGGACCCAGACTAATACACCCTCTTTGGAAAAGGAGCCCTTAAACATAGTGAATATGTATGCTGGGCTTAGCTGGGTTTTGTTTTGGAAGGAAAAACGACTCGGAGAGGGAAGGAACACTGTAAAAGATCTGACCCTCGGTCACTCAGAACTCCTGCTCCTTCTTCTCTCCTTCATCATCCATATATGGTACCCCCCAATGAATTTATTGCATTTTTTTAAAAGACTTTATTTATTTATTTTCAGAGAGAGAAGGGAGGGAGAAAGAGCAATGTATGGTTGCCTCTCACACGGCCCTCACCAGGGACCTGGCCCGTAACCCAGGCATGTGCCCCGACTGGGAATCGAACCGGGACTCTCTGGTTCCTAGCCCGCACTCAATCCACTGAGCTACACCAGCCGGGCGAATTTATTGCATTTTATATCTGTCTTGGTGTCTGCTTTTGGAGGACTTCACTGACACTGCCAACCACAGGAGAATTCCTGGCTCTCAAAAATTGTTCTATGTAGAATGAGAGAGAAAAGCAGGAGCTAGGGTGGATGAGAGTATGTGTGCAGATGGGCTACCAGTGCCACGTCCCATTTTGCCTCTGAAATAGGTCTTTTAAAGTGCCTGGAGATCAGTTTATGCAAACTTGAGAGTTAAAATAAGCCTAATTAAGTTCCTCTAATTTATTGAGCAAAGTCATCAGAAACATAAAAAGCAACTAAGTAGTTTAGTAAATTAGAGGTCATGATTGTATGATTTTCTGGGGGATAGAACATAATCAAAGCTGTGGAAAACTTCACATTATTATGCCTTGGGATTTAGTCCTATTTTATTAGGCCCCAGGCAATAAGGTTAAGGAAGTGACTCTCACAACCAATTGCCAAGTGAGTTTCACTGTTCTGTTTTATTGCCACCACCCCACAACATTCCTCAAGCCCCTGAGGGAAGGAATGAAAGGCAGATAAAAGACAAAATAGTACAAGTGGCAAGGTAGAATTCTCTTGTACCCTTTATGAATGTCAGGGCTGAGTGGCCCCTAGTGCAGGCAAACAGTGCCTCTGACAGGTGGCAGAGGGCTTTATGGGAGAAACAGGTAACACAGAAGATCTCATTGGCCTATTTGCTGTCCCATTTGCTTCAGCAGCGGGGGTGGGGGGTGTAGGCAAGATACCACTACTATAAGGTCTAATTAGATAAAATGAGTATTGGGAATTTTATCAATGGCTAGATTCTGGCTTCCTGGATTTAGCTATGGTCAAGATAACCTGACCTTGGTGGTCAGACATTCCACAAAGAATATACAAGACATGAGTGTTCTTACACTCATTTTGTAAAAGGAAAAAGTCACACCTTCACAAACATTTTTTGCTATCTATAAAAAGGAATTTTGATTTTATTATTTGGTATATTTTGCCAAAATTAAAAAGACATATATTAACTCTGGCCAGGTGGCTCAGTTGGTTGGAGTGTCATCCCATTACAGGGGTGTCCAGCCTGCAGCCCGTGGGCCACATGAGTCCCAGGATGGCTATGAATGTGGCCCAACACAAAATCGTAAATTTACTTAAAACATTTCAGATTTTTTTGTGATTATGTGTTGCAGTGTATTTAATGTGTGGCCCAAGACAACTCTTCTTCCAGTGTGGCCCAGAGACACCAAAAGGTTGGACACTCCTGTGCAGTACACCAAAGGTTGCAGGTTCCATCCTTGGTCAGAGCACATACCTAGGTTGTGGGTTTGATCCCCAGTCCCCGGTCCCCAGTCCAGGTGTGTACTGGAGGCAACCGATTGATGTTTCTTTCACATCAGTGTTTCTCTTCCTCTCTCTCTCTCAAAATCAATAAACATGTCTTTGGGTGAGGAAAAAAAGAATGGGAAAAAATAATTGCAAATTATATATCTGATAAGGGATTAATATCCATAATGTATAAATAACTACAACTTAACAACAAAAAACAACCTAATTTAAAAAATGAGCCCTGGCTGGTGTACCTCAGTGAATTGAACACGGCTGTGAACCAAAGTCACTGGTTTGATTCCCTGTCAGGGCACGTGCCTGGGTTTTAAGCCAAGTCCTCAGTTGGGGGCGTGTGAGAGGCAACCACACATCGATGTTCCCTCTCTTTCCCCTCCCTTCCCCTCTAAAACTAAATAAATATTAAAAAAAAAATGAGCTCTGGCCTATGTGGCTCAGTTGGTTGGGCATCCTCCCACAAATCAAAAGGTCACCAGTTTGATTTCCAATCAGAGGGCCTGCCTGAGTTGTAGATTTGGTCCCCCAGTTGGGACCCGTGCAAAGGCAACTGATCAATGTTTTTCTCTCTTTCTCCCTCCCTTCCCCTCTCTCCAATACATTAATAAATAGCAAAAATCATTTGACTATACATGTAAAGTTTTATTTCTGAGATCTGTTCTGTTCTATTGGTCCATGTCTTTTTGCTAGTATGTAGTTTCACTTGCTGCAGCTTTGTAGTAAATTTTGAAATCAGGAAGCAAAAACTTTGTTCTTTTTCAGCTGTTTTGGGTAATTGGGGGTCCCTTAAAATTCCATATAAATTTTAGGATGGGTTTTTCTATTTTTGCAAGAAACTTAATTTTGAGTTTTTGGTAGGGATTGCATTGAATCTGTAGATTGTTTTGGATACTATTTACATTTTAACAATATTGTCTTCTATTTCATGAACATGAGATACTATTTTATTTATTATGTCAGTTTCTTTTGGCAGTCTTTAGTAGTTTTCAGTGTACAGGTCTTTTGCCTTTTTGGTTAAGTTTACTTCTAAATATTTTACCTTTTTGATGCTATTTTAAGTGGTATTATTTTCTTAATTTTTTTGGATTGTTGATTGTTGATGTATAGAAATGCAGTTGATTTCTGTGTTGGTTTTGTATTCTGCAATGTTGCTGAATTCATGTATTCTAACATTTTTTGTAGACTAGTTTGATTTTTAAAAACAGAAAAAGTGTGGGTGCAGAATAAACTCCTAACTACCTTGTTCAAATTTATAGAATATTTTTGTCAAGGTATGCCAAAAAGGTGGCAAAATTTTGAGAAATACCAATGTCAAGATCAACATATGTAACCTACAAATTTTTGCCTAAATACTGCCATCAAAGATCCTGAATATATACAACTTACAAACCTTTCTTTAAAAAAAAAAACCCCTCAAACTTACTTCTTGAATAATACTTTAGATTTGGCTTTCAGGTTAACACTGATATTTGATGAGGATATCTGTGTAGATAAGGGCCCCATACACATAATTCTCATTTCAATAAATATTTGTTGAGTGGTGTGGGGTGATGTTTAGACTGTTAAATTTGATAGATCTAGATTAAACTCCTGGTTCTACTAATTAGTTGTGTGACATTTGGCAACTTTCCTAAACCATTTTTTTTGTTCCTCTTTAAAAGTAGGATTATAATATCTGTCCCACTGGACTGTTTAGGAGTTATATGAGTAGGAAGAATTTAGTAAGTGTTATGATCATGAGTAGACTACACATTGGGCACTGTGCTAGATGTTGGGGATAAAAGATGTATGACATGCCATCTGCCATTGAGATACTCGTGATCTGCACGGGAAATGTATTTTAAAAACCAAATAACCTTAGTATTTGTACTATTGTAAAAATAAGTGCAAAGGAACAGAAGCTTGAAACAGAATGGTGTTTTTTAAAAATTATTATTATGACAGCTCTTTATTCACAAATATTGCATCGCCAATAGCTTTTGGAACAATTTTGTTAAAAGTAGTGAAACGATGACTGTCTTTTTTACCAGATCTCTTTATTTTGTAGGGCTCAGCAAAACAAATCTTTAGGCTGTAATAGGAGGGACACACTAGGATCTGGGCTTGGAGGGACGCTGTCCATTGGTCAGTGCAAGATAACCCAGCTCCCTTGGGTCCGTGTTGCAGGAATCATGTACTGCAAGTCATGTGCATCTCTAGTGACTCGCCTCATCACCTTGGCTGGGTATGACATGCTCAAATATGAAATTCAGATAGTTTGGCTCCTGTGCAGAGGAAGGATTGGGGGAGTGAATCATAAGCAAGACCAATAAGGGGGCTACAATAATCCAGGCGAAGTCTATGTAGCTGAGCAACGCAGGATGAACTGGGGTACGGTAATGTAGAACAGAACCTGTGGTGCTTAGACCCACAAGCTCCTTTTTGCCATGGTTTGGGAGACATCACACTTTAATCTTCCATCACTAAGGGGTCCTAAGGAACCCTGTTTGACTCAGGCACCATTTTACAGAGAACAAAACAGGCTTGAAGAGCAAGGCCATTGTTAAAACACTATTATGGGGCTTTATTAACATTGTCTTCTATGAACATGGTCCCCCCGGAACACAACAAATATAAATGATGGCCCCTGGAGTTGGGCACCACAGCAGTCTTGTTGGAAAGGTTACAGCATGGTAGGTAATGAAACTGATATCCATCTAAAGATCTGTGATTTCCTACTATACCATGCTATGGCTTATCACGACATTTTATTTATAGATATATAGCATACTTAGGGGATAAACACAGAATTAAAACAAAGAAACAAATCAAACACATCCCAATATGGGTTTTCACAAGAACCTGGTAGACTTACTAAAATTTAATGGAATCCCATAAACACTAGTTACTTAACAAATCAAGATGCTTGATGATTATTCTTAAACCATTGCTTAATGGGAAAAGTACAGGTAAAACAAATATGAGGTCTCAGCTATTTACTTTGGGCTTCTTAAAAATAGATAAATGAGCTTTACAAAAACTGAAAGCGCTAACCACAAAAATTAGGACCATGAGTCAGTTCTTTTTGCAGAAAGACATTTCTTCAATTACACCAAAAATTTAAGGTGAATTTCCCCAGAAAATACTCCTATTATTATGTTGGCAATAAATACATAATGTTGGGAAAAAGTACATATTTAGTAACTACTTCACATATTCCAAAAAACTATGCAACTCTTATTTATGCCAAGAACACTACAATTTACAAGTTTCATCCATACTCTTACCTATGCCTACTCACTCTGAAGGCAGGAACATTTCTTTGGGTTGAGTCAGGATCTCAATATGCTTTGTCCAGGAAAAAAGGTATGAAAACTTTTTTTAAAAAAAGAATACTAGCTTATTGCACATGAGAGGGGCCAGCCATTAGTTGTTAACAGGATAAAAGGAAATACTGACCAGAGCTCCTCTGGGTGAGTAGTTCAAGGCTTTACGGGTATTGATAAAAAGATATTTCTGAAGATGATAAAATCATCTCCTTGAGAATTTTCCGAAATGAGTTTTACAGGATGGCAAGAAACATTGATTTAGAAACATCTCATTGGACTAATGATGAATTTCAGATTATGTAATTAGGTGACCTGTCCAGGGTCACATAGTTATTGCCAGAGTCTAGACTAAGGCCCAAGCCTCCTGTCTTCATCTGGATGAAGCATCATGTCTTCCAGATGAAGACAGGAGGCTTTCCCCTTTTCCTTTGCTGTACTATTTATGTCTTACATGTCCCTAAACACTTGCCCATTCTGTCTCTGCCCCACAATGTGTCCTTTGGTGACAGAGGAACAGAATTCTGGACTATATAGACCACAGGTGGCAAACACAAGGCCTGCAGGCAGAATCTGGCCCTCCACCTTGTTTTGTCCGGCCTGGCACCTTGTTTCTACCCAGCAGCAGTACAGAGCTCTCGCTTAACTATTAAGGAGTAGTTACATTTATACAGTCCTAAAATTACATTTGGCCCTTTGAAGGCAACCACAAGGCCAATGTGGCCCCCGGTGAAAATGAGTTTGACACCCCGATATACATTTTTTCAAATAATGATTGGGCTAAAATTCATTTCAGGCTTGGGGAAGAGGTGAAATACAAAAGAAGGAAATTCTGCAGACAACAATAAGAAGCACAAGAGGAAATATCCTCTTTTGTTATTTTATTTTGTAGTTAAGTCTATATATTATATAAAACATAACAGGAAAATGAACAAATTTATAAAATAAATTGAGGTGTCTGGACGATAAAACACAAGAGCTTTTTTGCCTTTGTATTTACAGATTGCTTGATATGTTGTTGGTCTTGCACTTTAGATGTCAAATAAAGATCTAGCTTGAAACAAAGTTGATATGCTGTGAGGTTAAGCCACAGTTAGTTTGATGTTGGGCCAGGAAATGATAGATTTTCTAAATCTTATCCTTAAATATTGGCTAAAACAAATGCTGATATAGCAAAATGCAAGCTTTTATCATTAGACATCAAGAGGGAAACTTGAATGAATGCAACTTACCTCCAAGTCCTCTGAAAGGAGGTGAAAATTAAATACCGTGTTTTACCAGTGTTCTCCCCAAAGCATTACTCTAGTAAGCATGCAGCAGGATGCTGTGAGCAGCAATAATAATAAGATCCAATCTAGAGGTAGGTTCAAGGCCAGAGTAGGAGAGTGGTTGAAGAAATCCTCCTCAGGCCAATAACTCTTCACAGAATGCCCTTTGGTGCTGGGGGATGAGTATATGGCCTATTTTTTTTTTTTTCCTGATTCAAAAGGACATTCCCAATTCCAACCTTGCTTAAAAAAAAAAAAAAAAAAAGGCATTTTTGCACCTGCTATTAAGAACAGCTAGGATACAGGATAAGGCTGGTATAAAATTATTTAGCAAGCACATGCTAGCTATTCCAGTTTGAAATCTACCAAACTGTAAAATCAAGGGGGAAATAAAAAGTTGAAGATTAAGCGTTATTCCTTAAGATAAGGGAACAAAGTCCCCAAAAAGAGGGATTAGGCACTCACTTAACTCTATATGGAGAACATTCTTCTGAGGCTTGGTGGAAGATGAGGAAGAGCATTACCAAAGACGGACCAGGCCATGTGGAGATCAAAAGGAGAGGAAAAAAGGCATTTAGAAAGAAATTTCTTCTGGGTCTGACTAGGTAAGTGAATCTAAGGCAACTGCACCAAAGATATGCAACCTATTACACCAGCAGGAAACTAGTGAAAATATCTCAAGACATTTTAAACCCAGAGAAATGTATGAAAAATGTGTTAACCAAGCAAATGAAAACCAAACCTTCAAGGATAAAATCTCTTCAGATTTGAAATCCAAGATTAATTCACTTTTCATTAATTTTATGCATTAGAAAAGAATTAAAAGTAATAAATGTAAAGATTTGTTTTATTTCTACTGGGGGAAGGAGGAGGATAAATAGAACTGTTTTCCAATTTGCTCTCCACTGTATATACACATACTCACACGCACACAGAAACATACACACACCAAAAACATCCCAAACAAAAAAAAAAAAAAACAAGAATCAAAAATCAAGACACCCTCAAGCTGCACCAATACTTCTTAT
>PVJI01024379.1:0-22032 GCA_004026765.1 Micronycteris hirsuta
CCATTTAACGTTTTCATGAGAGAAGAGTGGAACAAACGGATGGCTGCTGGAAATCATGATCTGACACCAACTGGACGAATGAAGAGGCCCACTATTACCCAAGTTTGTGAGTGGGTGAAAACCTCATGGCAGTCAGTTAAGGATGAAACCATTGTGAGGTCCTTCAAAAAATGTGGCATCAGCAATGACTTAGATGGCTCTGAAGATGACATCCTCTATGAACAGAGTGAAGACAGTGATGCTAGTGATTCTGAGGAACTGAGCTTCATAAATATGGACAGTAGTGACGAGGAGTTCTTGGGGTTCCCTGATGATTAGAGGAGTTTCTGTACTTAGAGCTTGAAGTCAGTAATAATGGTTGTTAATGCTGCTGTTGAGTTCTGTTTACATTTACATTGATGAAACATGTTATTTATTTTATTACATATTTTACCACATGTTTTACTTCAAAAATTTTTTCTTCCTATTTTCCTCCTCCAAAACCTAGGTGTGTCTTATAGTCCAGAAAATACGGTAACTGCCAGTTGAGTCAAGCCCAAATTGCCAAACCACAGAGTTGTGAGCTGAAAAACAAAGATTATCATTTTTAACCACCAAAATTTGGGTGGTTTGTTGTGTGGCAAAATGCTTGAATGTTCATCCCTTTTCTCTTCCCCTTTTTCTACTGTCTGGAATGTAGTTTGAGTGCTACTTGAACTAGCTTTAGCCATTTAACAAAGGGCTATATTGTAAGGACTGGAAAAGCAACACTGGAGGAAACTTCGTCTCGGAAAACTTCAGGAAACAAACAAAGTGCCCCGCCTATCATAGACCACTCAGGATAGTGATGTCAGAGACATAAAATTCCATCTTGTTTAAGCCGCTGCAGTTTTTCCTCACTTTTTTGTTATAGGAGCTTAGGTATTAATATGTGTATAATACATAATCTGATAATGCATCACCTAAAAAATAAAGTTGATCATTAGATATTATTCTTGTGATCACTGTGATTTTTGCTGTATGAGATAGGAATTCCAATAGCATGATATTGCTGTTAAAAAATTATGTCCTCATCAAGATATGTAAGCAGCCCAAGATGAGTGGATAAAACAACTATGGGACATTTACACGGTGCAATACTACTTGGCCATGAAAAAGAAAATCTTACCCTTTGCAACACCATGGATGGACCTGGAGAACATTATGCTAAGTGAAATAAGCCAGCTGGAGGAAGACAAATACCATATGATTTCACTCAAATGTGGAATCTAATGAACAAAGTGAACTAACAAGCAAAATAGAAACAGACTCATAGATAGAGGGTAAGCTGACAGCTGTGGGTAGGGGTTTGAGGGTGGAAAAATCCAGCAAAAAAGAAAAAGGACTCATGGACATGGACAGTGGTGATGGTTGGGGGGAAGAGGGGTGTAAAGGAGATAAATAGTAATGGAAAAATAACAAATAAATTGTTTCCTTTTGTTTTCATCTTATGGGAACATAATTTCTCAACACAAACATCTATCTAAAAAGAAAAATAGAAATAGAATTGATGCTGAACCCTGTTCATTTCAGCAAAAGGTAATATTCATGTCCAGATAACTAAATATTTATTTTAAAAACTTACTACATTTTTTAAAGATTTTATTTATTTTTAGAGACGGGGGAAGGGAAGGAGAAAGGGAAGGAAATGTCGATGTGTGGTTGCCTCTTGCACACCCCCTACTGGGGACCTGGTCTGCTACCCAGGCATGTGCCTTGACTAGTGACCCTTTGGTTTGTAGTTTGGCACTCAATCCACTGAGCCACAGCATCCAGGGCAAAATTTCTACATTTCAATTTTTTTTTTATTTTTGAAAAGATTTTATTTATTTGTTTTTGGGGAGGGAGAAAGAGGAGACAAACATGGATCTGTGGCCTCTCTTACTCCCCCCAACCTGGGACCTGGTCCACAACCCAGGCATGCGCCCTGACTGGGAATCAACTGGCGATCTTTTGCTTTTTGGGGGAATGCCCAACCAACTGAGCCATACTAGTCAAGGCAGACAACTAAATTTTTTAAGTTGCAAATCCATCACCCTAGGAGTGTACAAAATGTTGAAATATTATGTTTAATAATTGTTTACCAAAATTTGATCAATAATACATTAATAAGAGGAATTTTGTAAAATACATATTTATGTTTTTATGGTCACAAGAAATTTAAAGACATCTGATTTCAGTTTATGTATTTTTATTGCAGAGTTATATAATGGGATATTAAAAATGCTCTTGATCATGATATCACATTAATATAAAATTTTTGTGAGAGGTAAAATGGAAGTATAAATTTAAAAAGAAAAGGAAAATAATTCTCCCAATCCAAATACAAGTTAAAAAACATTGTCAGAAAGGATTTAATATACTACATACAAAAGAAATATTTAAAGAATAAGGACATACAGAGGTTGAAAATTGTCGTGAATTCTGGCCTGCAGAATTCATATGCCATGGCAGGCGCATGAATAAATGCACACGGAATACACTGGACTAGAAAATCCGAGACCACACGACCCCCACTTATCATCTGGGAGAGGCCCCTAGTGTCATCTTGACCAGCTTTTTATTGCTGTTCTCAGGGACATTACATCAGAATGGTCTTCATTAACTATGCATAGATTGTAGATTTACATTAGGTGGTAGATGCCCAAGACAGGGCATCAAAAGGATAGATATGCAAATGGAAAGACAATGGGCTTCCAGTGGAACTCAAGAGGAATAACAGTACAGGTCTAAGGAAGCTAGGCGTGCATTAGCATAAATTCTTTTGATTTAGGGAGAGAGAGGTTTTAGCATGAGCAAGTTTTAACATTAGGAATTATGCCATCCTGATTTACCCACAGGAAATTCTGCTGTCACACACGTGGGGCCCGCTTGCCGTCCCATGTTCCACGGGAATCTTTTCTCTTTTAGATGTGAAATATTAGGGCTACATTTCCCAAGGTGAGAAGTGTGAATTCCCTTTAGAAAATGATGGGAAAAATATGAGTTAAATATAAAATAGCAAAAAGAAAGGTGGCACATATATATTAATATAAGACCCCAAAAACCCATCTTAGAAATGGTTATTGTGAGGGGGCTTTGCCTGCAGGCTCCCCCACCCACCACCACCACAGATGAGAGTAAGTCTACCAAGACATGATCTGCTTGGGGAGGAAAGGTGGCTGATCTCTCAAAGGAGAAGGGCCAGGAGCCCGTTCCTCAGTGGGCTTTTATTGGGTTCAATTCTCACAGGAAAAGAAGTAAAGCTCATCAATCATTGTCGGGGAGTAAGTATCAAACAATAGATAACACACAAAGACCTACCAGGGCTTATTCTGGGTCAGGGCCAGTTAGCTAAAGGGCCATAAAACTTTGGGAAACAAACCCATTTCAGGCTTGGACCCTTATTTAAATGGAGGGTATTCTTAGCAAAACAGGTTTCACAGGATTTTATGCATTCTTTCTTAGGCCTGATTGCCCTGGGAAACTGCCCATTCCTGCCCAGGACCACACCCACCTCCGGCATTGTTTCAGGCTTAAATCAGGCAGGGGAAGTAAGGCAGCCAAGAGATTAGGAGACTTCCTGCAGACAGAATGAGGACTCAGGCTATGTTAAAGCCAAGGGGTGAGGGTCCATCACCCCTTTTTCCTATAGACCCCAAGTCCTTCCTTGAGGGCCCCTTCATGACTGTGCCTCTCTCATCCCTTCGTTGAGAAATCTTACCCATCATTGGCTAACCAGTCATCTGCCTCGGGCCAAGTAGAGTGAAGTAAAAGGGGGCAGAGGTGGCGCCCCTGCCAGGGAGATAAGCTTTGTCTCTAGTGGTTTATGGTCCCAAGGCCTCTCACTCATCCTAAGCCATGGGGATTACAGCTTCTGAAACCAGGCAGGGAGGTTCCCAACAAGTTACTATGTGGTGATAAAAAAGATTCAGTTTACCAGGACAATAATTAATTAGAATTGTGTATGCACTTAAAAATCTCAAACTATATAAAGCAAAACTTGAAAGAACTACAGGAAGATCCACAGTAATAGGCAGGTTTTCACACCAATTTTTTATTATTGATAAATCAAGCATACAAAAAAAGGTACCAATGATTTAAATAATAAGTTAATCTAATGGACATACAGAGTTCTCTCTACCTAACCATTGGAGGATTCTTATTGTTACAGAACAGGGTGGAGGGGTTGGTCTGCCATGGGCAA
Source organism: Micronycteris hirsuta (assembly GCA_004026765.1). Taxonomy (NCBI): domain Eukaryota; kingdom Metazoa; phylum Chordata; class Mammalia; order Chiroptera; family Phyllostomidae; genus Micronycteris; species Micronycteris hirsuta. Next base: position 4,205 of record PVJI01024379.1, read on the forward strand.
TTATAGGCCCAACCAGGGACACCAAAAACTGTTACAGAACAGGGTGGGGGAACCCAACAATATACAGTTACCAAAAGGAGCCCCCTTGTGCTTCTGGGATTTCCCCCACTACCCCGTTCTTGGTTCATTATGCTCGCCGCCAAAGAAAAGATGTCTCTCAATGCCAGAGACTGGTGAAAAGGAAAGGAATTACTTATTTAAAAGTTATACAGGCTTGGAGTAATGACTTAATGTCTCCTTTAAAATACTAAAGTTCTTTAGAATACCCACAAACACACACAGTCCCTTCTCCCCTTTGCCCAGTCCAGGGTACCATATCTTAGGAAAAGAAGTAGAAGTCCATGATTCAGGCAGCCCCTCAGTTTCAGCACCATCTGCTGTGTCACCACAGAGATCTCCAGTTAATCCAAAGCCATGTGGCACCTCCTCATGGTTCACCAGCAAGAGTCCTTTCACCTGTTTTCTTCCAGGCAAAGTCTCTCTTGCTTCCTAGGCCGTGTGGCAAAAGGAGCAACCTCAAAGCCACGTGATCCTGACTTTCCTTCCTGCAGCGTCTCTCCTGCATTCTTCCAAACTGCTAAGAGAGAGCTCTGCATTGCTGCTACATCTTGCTTCCCGGCTTCCTAAGCTGCATGGCAAAGGGAGCCCCAAAGCTGCGGGGTTCTCCCCTTTCTCCAAAAGCAGTATGTTCTTCCCTACTAGCCAAAAGCCATGTGTTCCTTCCCCTTCCCAGTTACATCTTGGGTGCAAGTCACTTCCACCCCCCTGGCTTAAAGCATGGCCACAGCCATTTAACATATTTATAAAACCAGTTAAAGGTTATAGATATGCTAAATGACCATGCCAGAGGTTAGCTGCAAAGCTGCTACTATATAAAACAGCTCTCAATGGCCATGCTCCAGGAGTCCCATGTTCAGACTTGTGGGGGTGAGGACATCCTATATATGTTTTTCTAATATTTCCTGGACACTTTGAGTTCTGGACCCCATTACAAATCCCTATTTGGGCCCACCTCTTGGCTGCACCCTATTACAATATTCTTTCCAAACACACATGGAAAAATTACAAAATCATGAACTACTAGCCAGTAAAGCAAGTCTCAGAATCAGGATCATAAAGACCACATTTTCTGACATATTTACTTAGCATAGATGTAAAAAAAAAAAAGATACTTAAATAATCCTGTTTTCCATGAGTTACATCTTCTATGTCTGTCATTCTTAGATGTGTTGGGGGGGAAATACATAGGCAGAGGATGTTTTTGGTTATGTTCTAGTTCAGTGGTTGTGTAATGGGCAAATATATGTTAATTATACTGTTATGCTTTATATTTTTAGATATGCTGCATATTTATATATATATCAAATGATATATTAGAAGATGATAAAATCTTCACACATGATTAAATAATGTATACATGTATATAATTACATACACTATGATACCTTGTATATAAAGCAGAACAGAGATCTAAGAAAGTTTACTACCTACCTACTTTTGTAGTACTCTAAATAAATTTCTGTAAAAATACAAATGACCAAAGTTGACTTAAAAAAAGAGAGAAAATTTAACAGGCCCAGTAAACATGGAAGAAATTGACAAAATTATTTGCACTATCATTCCAGAAAGCACTACTTGAATGGTTTATAAGTAAATTCTTCAAGATATTTTGATGTTATTCAAATTGATGGAATAGAAAAAGAAGATCTCATATCTTTTTACTAATAACAACAAAAGGAAGAGGTCTATAGACCAATGTCACATGAATATCTTGAAAATCCTAAATAAAACATTAACAAAATAATCCATTAGGATATTAAAAATATAATACACCATAACAAATGGAGTGGTGTTTATTTTAGAAGTTCTTGTATGATTTAGTATTAGGAAATCTATTTGTTTTTAAAGATTTTATTTATTTTTAGAGAGAGAAGAAGGGAGGGAGAAAGAGAGGGACAGAAACATCGATGTGTGGGAGATACATTGATTGGATGCCTCTCACATGTCCCCAACTAGCAACCCAGCCCACAACTCAGACATGTGCCCTGACTGGGAATCAATCTGGTGACCCTTTGGTTTGCAGGCTGGCACTCAAACCACTGAACCACACTAGCCAGGGCAAAAATCTATTAATATTAATGTTAATAGATTTTAAAAAGTCAGTATTCTGATTAAATCTTATATTCGTTCTCACTAAAACCCTAAGTAAAATGGTAATGTATGAATATTGGTTCAACATAATGCAGAAGTATACATCAAAATTCTAGCATCATTTAATGATATAAGGTCATTTCTGTTAAAACAAGGAGCAAGTTAAAGATGTTTCCTATTACCTTTGTTATTTTACATGGTTCTGGAAATGTTCGTCACTGCATTTAGACAAGAGAATAAAGTGAGAGATATAAATATTGGAAATTTTGAGGCAAAATGGCTATTATTTATAAGTGATGTAACCTACACCTGGGAAACTCAAGAGAATTAATTAAGAATATTAGAAATAATGAAAGGTTGAATATATGAATAGACAGTTCACAAAAAAGTAAATGCAATAAAAAGTTGTTCAGTATTACCAGTTGTCAGAGGAGAGCAAATTTTTAAAAAATTCAGAGTTCAAGCCTGGCTGGTGTAGCTCAGTGGATTGAGCGCGGGCTGGGAACCAAGCGGTCCCGGTTCAATTCCCAGTCGGGGCACATGCCTGGGTTGCAGGCTGGGTCCCCAGTGAGGGCCATGTGAGAGGCAACCACACATTGCTGTTTCTCTCCCTCTCTTTCTCCTTCCCCTCTCTCTAAAAATAAATAAATAAATAAAATCTTTTAAAAAAAATTTAAAAAATTCAGTCTTCAGCCCTGGCTGGTGTAGCTCAGTGGACTGAGCACTGGCTGGGAACTAAAGAGTCCTGGTTCGATTCCCAAGTCAGGGAACATGCCTGGGTTGTAGGCCAGGTCCCCAGTGAGGGCCATGTGAGAGGCAACCATACATTGCTGTTTCTCTCCCTCTCTTTCTCTTTCCCTTCCCCTCTCTCTAAAAATAAATAAATAAAATCTTTAAAAAAAAAGAAAAAAGTTTAAAAAAAAATTCAGAGTTCAGAATTTCAGAATTACCATCCAATAGATGAACAAAAATGAAAAAGATTCATAAATCGAATTGTGGTAAGGGTATGAGGAAATAGGCAGTCATACCATGAGTGAAAATGTATCCTGTACCTTTGACTTCATGTTACAGAAGTAGAAGCATGAGTGTGCTGAAATATATGTATGAGGATATTTACTGCAGCAGTGATTATAATACCAAAAACTTAGAAAATGGGAATGACCCATTGGTTAGAAAATGGTTGAGTAAATTATAGCATATCCATAGTGCGAATTATTATGTAAGCATAATTTATATAAAATAAATTAATATATAAACAAAGTTTCAAGTTTTATAAGGTATTCACTTATAAAATAAATACATAAAATCATTTTTCCTAGATACAATTGATAGTCATAGAATATGATAGAAGAAAAAATTCCACACAGTATAGCAACAACAATAAAAACCCCATATACTATATCCGGGAATTTAAAATGTAACAAGATTGCTACATAGGACCTATAGGTAAAAACTATAAAATGTTTATTAAGGAACATAAAAGAAAATCTAAATACAGACAATTGTTAATTTTCCCTATATTTAACTATAAATTTGTTACAATCCTAATAAATCCCAGTAGTAGCCTAGTGGTCTGGCCCCCAATGCTTTTGCTCCAGCCTTGACCTCTTGTTCCCTCTCCTGTGTTCTCACACCTTCATGTTCCACCAAGTCTCCACTAGAATGTCCTGTTGACTTGAGATAAAACATTGAAAAGTTTAGTTTGTGCTAGCTACAAAGCATTGTCTGACTTGAAGAAAAGATAAAGAAGGATTGCATTTATTCATTCAGCCTAGAGTTGTGGCGTAAGCATAGACGTGAAGCCCAGGTCCGGCAGTTGGTTAGAGCGCCAACCCCACACTCCACAGTTGCAGGTTCCATTCCCCCTTGTGTGGGATTCTATCAGAGCACATACAAGAATCAACCAGTGAATGCATAAATAAGTGGAAAAACAAATCAATGTTCCTTCCTCTCTCCCTTCCTCTATAAATTCAATAAATTAAAAAAAAAAAAAAAAAACATAGGCCGGAGCCAGGCTTCCTGTGTCTAAGTCCTGGTCCCAAAACTTACTATGTGTGTGATAGGCAAGTTTCTTAGGCTTCTGGAACAGGAACTACACTTAACTCTTAATAAATAAATGGTTATATTTGACAAACACTGAGCAACTCTGATATGTTAGGTGCTATAGGACATTAGAGAAATGACTAAATAGCAGAGGCAGACTATCTTAGTATGTACTTAATTTCAGCCTCTAGAGTCAGAACAGGTTTGTAACCTGACTTTCACATTTATTAGCTGTAAAATGTTGGACAAATTTCCTAACCCCTGAAAATCAGCTTACTGATCTATGAAATGATGCTAATATTTTTGTCCCAGGATCATTGTGTGGATTAAATGAGGGTACCAATGTAAACTGTTTATGTAGCATAGTTCCAGTATAGTGCCTGGTGCAGAAAGGGCTCAGTAAAGGCTGGCCATGGCTGTTTTAAGGGTTCCTCATAGTTGAGGCAAGTTACAGTGTCCTAAGCACATCTTTGTACATGATTGTATTTAGTTCTTAGAAAACACTGAGCTATTTTGGTTATTTAAAAAATTGTTATTTGTGCCCTGGCTGGTGTAGCTCAGTGGACTGAGCACCAGCCTTTGAACCAAAGGGTTGCTGGTTCAATTCCCAGTCAGGGCACATGCCTGGGTTTTGGGCCAGGTCCCCAGTGGGGGGCACATGAGAAGCAACCACACACTGATGTTTCTTTCCCTCTCTTCCTCCCTCCCTTCCCCTGTATCTAAAAATAAAAGAAATAAAAAATCTTAAAAAAAATAAATTGTTTTCTGTACTGAGCATATGGACTCTTAGAGTAATTGTGACTAGATTAAAATTACAGCTTGTAAATGGGGGAGCTAGGATTCTAACTCCCAAGTTATTTGGTCTTTCTCTGGAAGTTTCATTTCCTTTTCCCCTCTTCTCACACCCATCCAAGCCATTCAGATATGTCTGCAACACAAAGACTGTGGTAACATTAATAAGATTTAAGTATATCAAGGAACTAGGAAGGAGAAATTCTGAATGAGGGATCCTGAGAAGGCTCCAAGATGGATGGGCATGGAGTGAGTTAGGTCTTGGCCGATGTTTGTTGACTTTGGGGAGCTAGTGCCCGATGGATAGAGTGGTGAGATAAGGTGGGGAGTGGGCTGGGGAGATTTGGCTTACAGTCTTGGCTCTGTACTAGGCTGGCTGTGAGATGTAGAGAAGGTCATGTCCCTTAATTAGGCTTGTCTAGCAGGGCAAGAGGACGCTGGGGTAGGGAGTGCTTCCTCTGGCGCTGATGTAGGAGTGATTCGCGGTGTCTGGGGCTGAGCTGGAGCAGACCATAGAAGTCTGTCAAGGGCCGTTCAGGAGAGCTGGGGGCAGGCGGGGACCTTGGGAAAAGAATGCTCTTGGGATATTTGACTGGTGCCCCATGGAGCAGGCACTGCTAGTTCTGCACTCTGACCGCTAGAGGGCGCTGCCCTCCAATTGAAACCGGAGATGACCCTCCCTCCTCGCCTCCCCACAGTTACTCAGCCCAAAATTTGGCCCGTTAAACCACCTAATGGGCGGGGTCAACCTAGCGGGGCTAGTCTGAGAAAACCTAAAATAGTAGTGGAGGTGTTGGAATTGCAAGATCGGGTCTGATTGATCCTGGAGACGATGCCTATACTACAGTTACAACTGGCCCTCATTAGACCGAGGAGGTGGGGGGTGAGGGAGGTTTGCTTATTTCCTGCGTCCACCACGTGCCAGGTGCAGGTGTCCTCTCTTTCATGAAAGTGGGAAACCCGCAGCGTGCAAGGATGAGGGTGCTGATTAGGTTGACATTATCACCCTTCTGCCTTCCTCCGGATTATGTTGGCTGCCCAGGGCCTGTGGACTCTCAGGATGGAGAGATCGCAGTCGGCAGCAAATGTCCCCTCTCCCCTTACGTTTTAAAGTGGGAGGCATCTAGATTCCTGGGATCAAATCCAAAGCTCGTGCTATCTCAGGCACGTTACTAACCTTGCTCAGACTCATATTCATGCCAATGTGACAATTAAATGACGCATAAAGTTGTGCCAGAGGTTTTCTGGGGAGTGCAGACTGTTGCTGGTGAGGACAAGATTGCAAAGAAGAGGTTCCATTCTCTCTGCCACCAAATCCAAGATCTAACCTCTCAGAGGAGCTGTGCAACCAACTCCACATATACATACTTCTGTTTGCTGTAACAACTGTAATGAAATGTGAAAATATCTGTGATTTCTATTGATGGTAAAGTCTATTGTGGTTTGTTGCCTACGTTCATAATAGAAGAAAGTGCTAACTTTCAACTAGAGACTGGTGAAAATAAAGATGTAATGTTTCCCCCAAATTCACAAGTCCCATGAATAAATCTATGGCCCAGGTAAGAATCTCTGCTAACAGTTTCCTCAGTTTGCAGCTGGGGAAGCTGAGGTCTCCTGATCCCTACCTAGGTCGAAAGTCTTCCTGCTGAAGTGCAGAACTCTGAATCTTGGGGAAAACTATCTCTACATCATTATTTTCACTCCAGAATTCCCATGTTTACTTTGTCAAAAACATGCCAGTGGCCTGAAGCGTCCCTTGCTTGCATTACACCCAGAGCATAGATCTGGGGTGTGAACTTCCCTCTGAGGTGCCTCAGAGAGCCAGCTCCAAGCTCCATGGAACCTAGTGGCTTGTCCCAAGAGGCTTTGAGGAGTCAAGTGGAGAGTTGATTCAACCCTGGTAACTTTCTTGTAGTAACTATCTCCTTTTTATTGATAAGAATGACCATTTGTCATTTGTCCCCCATGGGCACTGAACAAAACAAGTGGCTTAGAGGATTTAGAATAGCATGAGGGATTTAGGCTCTGTCAGGTACAGTTACTCCAAGGAGCTCACTTGGATTTCTCTCCCATGAACATAGATTGTGGTTCTTTCCCCTTTGAGAAAAGTGTCTGAATGCCCAAATCCCTGAGAATAGTGAGAATGCTTGCCCTTTTGGCACAAGTATCACTTCTCTTTTCCATGCCCCTGAGAGTATAGCACATTGAAAGAAATAGGGTTTCTCAGGGACCCCACTGGAAGTCTGTGCTTGCCTGAGTAGTTCTGTCAACTGCCCCATGCCTGCTCCCAGACCCCAGGTCCCCAGTGGGCTTCTTTACCTCAGGACAGAAGTTCTTTTCAGCTCTAAGGCAGGTGTCCTGGTGAAAACACCTTGCATGAGCTCTTAGCTCTTGACTTGTTCTTTGGTCTTGTTAAAACCCCATCTCTCACTTCTGTCATTGCTCATTACTGGGGGCTTTCATTACTGGTATATGTGGTCTTTGAAAATCACAGAATTTTTGTTTTGTTTTTTAAGCAATCAGGGTTCTTCCTACCTCTCTCTCCTCCACTTTTACTGTGAATTTCTTTCTCCTCTCTTTCCTCTGCTGATTTCTTCTTTTTCTCTTCCTTTTTGTTGTGTTAGAAATAGACTATGTTGCTAAGAGTGCTGAGAAAAACCATCCTTGCAAATTGTTTTTTTCACCTTGGGGACACAGATTTTTCACTTGATAATTCATAAGGATAAGACTGTTAATAGAATAACTAGAAGACAAAAACAATACTGTGCTCTTAAGTACAAAGAAAGGTACCAAGTCTTTTCCTGAGAGAAGGTTTTGCTTGGGAGTAGCACATAGAGGGCAGAGAGCTATCAAGGGAGGCTTGGGGAGCAGAGGGGAGAAGGGAAGGGGGCAGCCAGAATGGTACTGTATGTAGAGGTGACAGGATGGATGACTGACCTCATTTCTCCACCTATGATCCCCTCGCCCATTTCTGTTCTGTTCTGTTCTGTTCCTCCTTGGCCGTTGATAGCTGGGGAGATTGTGCTGACTGTTCCTAAATTCTAGGGTTGTATGCTTTGGTGGAAAGAGTATTTAGAAGCTGAGAATTAGAAGCTGTGGTTTCTAACTTCTGCAAGGCTGGCCAGGCCCTGTGCCAGAGGGCACCCAGCAGAATAGGAAGCCCCCTGATTCTGGAGGAAATACCTGTCATGATTGCCAACCAGTGCTGGGCTACCCAGCAGCCTAAGGGGTGTCATAAGAAGTGGGGTTGGGGAAATTTTTTATGACCAATCTAGAGTCACTCTCACCCTCATATGAAAAGGAATTCCTGTTTCGTAGTACACTGTAGTCCTTAAAACAGTAAGGTGCTCAGGGGGTTTGAGGTCCTTTAGGTAGCTGCACCAAAACCATCTTCATAAATGTTGTCAGGTCAGAGGGACACCAGGAACATTTCCCTATTCTGCCAAACTGTTCAGCTTTCAAAACAGAATAAGTCAATTCCAGGAGCCTGGAAGATGGAAACCCATGTTGGGAAGTTTTATTCCATTTACCTGTTTCTCACCACCATCCTCATCACAGACCAATCCAGCCCAGAGGATACATGGCCACCCCAGACACAAACTGCTAAGCCGAGCCTGGTATCTGGTAACCAGTATACTTATTTACTGTCCCTAAAGAGTAGTCAAATGTATGACTTCTCTGTTCCCTAAAGTGGAGATTTGTCAATGCTTGTCTCTGTAGGATAATTAGAGGAGTATTCAGCATTTCTTGTCATCCAGAGGTTATATAGCAATGACTATAACGAACATGAAGAGGTATTGAAGACAAAAAGGGATGTGTGAGGGTGGGGCCACTTAAGCACCAGCAGACATACGTGTGTTCACACTGGTTATTGCAAAACTCAAAGTTCTGCAAAGACCTCAGGGCCTGAGATTGAACCACAGAGGATTTCTCAGCAGTTATGAAGCATCTATCCATCCTGCAAATAGTTGCTTACATAATTTCTTTTAAATGTTGCTTCTGATCACTCCTAACTGAATTATCATTGTATGTTAGGCACAGTGAAGTTGACATGACTGAGCAGTCAAGGACAGCACGATTTATTGAGGGAGGCCCCATCCCCAGAGATGAGGCAGGATGCTCCAGTTGTTTAAGCACCCCAGAAGTGAGAGAAGGAAGAGAAAAAGAAAGGGGACTGCCTTGGGCGCCAGACACTGTTAGGTACTTTAGTGGACAAAGTTTCATTTGAATTGAGATTTTAAAGAAGGTAGGATTCCAAAAGGCAGGGGTAAGCGTTTTTCAGATGTAGGAACAACATGAACCAACAAGATATAGGAACATACCACGCTTGTTTGGAAAACGGTGAAGTTTCTGAAATGGCTATAATGTAGGCTGCCTCCTAGTGATGATGGGTGTGCTGGAGGGGCAGCCCCTTGCCCTCAGCATCCCAAATATCCTGTCAACCTGTGAATGTCTGAGGTACCTGAGGTACCTAAGTACATAATTTAGAAACTGATATATTGTTTTTAAAATCTTACTGGTAAATGCTCAACATTAAAAGAAACTCTGGTTAGATGTTAAATCATATTTTTATCTTCTGTAAAATTGTGAGGACTCAGAAATGGAAAGGACTAACATAGCCATGTCCCTGGCAGGTGCAGAAGCTTTTATGCTAGTTGTTCTCACACTTGAGTGTATACTGGAATCACTTGTCAAATACAGATGGCTGGGCCCAGCCACAGAGTTCTGATTTAGTAGGTTTGTAGTGAGGTCTAAGAGTTTGTATTCCTAACAGATTCCCTGGTGCTGCTACTAATGTAATGTTCTTTGCAAAGTCTTCTGTGTAAAACATCTTGTATCCTCTTTCTAGTCGTGTGCAGCCTACTACCTACCACAAAAAGCACCCTCTCAATATTCTTTGTTGAACACCACCAGCTGTTTAGAAATTCTTCCCCATGTTGCCTTCACACATTTAACTTCCAAGCAGTCACTGGCAATATCATATTAGGAGAAAGTCATGGCTGTTTTATTGTGGAGAAGGGGCGTCAGCTTCAGAGGTTTGAGTATCAAGATGACAGGACAGGACCTGGAAAGGATGCCTTTCTTAGCCTCAGTTCTAATTTCCAGTCTGTAGTGAATGGCTCACAAGGAATATTGACCTCAAGTTCTGTCTTTTTAAGTAGAAGGCAGAGAAAAATCTATCCAAGTCACTGGGGTGTCCTAGAGTCTGTCCTGTCCCTCCCTAGTGGTAGAAGACACCAGATTCCTTTGTAGCCAGACCTCCTGCTGACAGGTGACCAGGCTTGTGGGGGTACTGCCACCTGCTTCACACACTGATCTGTACGGCGATAACTTCTGTTTCTCTAGGACACACCAGCCTGATGGCAGAAATGGCTTTAGTCTCAGCTCTATCGGTCCTCTGCGCTGGGGTACCGCCTATCACTACCACCAGACCACATTGTGCTGTGTGAACACACAGGGACAAAGCTCCTCTTCCCACCTCAAGGCCACACTGTCTTCTGGGCACCAAAGTCACACAGCAGATGGCCCTGTAGCTAAGATCCCACATCTTCCTCTGCTTATTGCCTCCAGACAGCCACCAGTGCTGAGTTCCTCAGTGATTCCTGCTGAGCTCTGTCTTTGGCCAGAGGAGGTGAGGAAAGGAATCTCCCATACTTTGTGGCATTGGCACTCTTTCAGCCTGCCCATAGCACCAGGAATCCCAGGATTTCCTGATACCTAATTCTTTTTTTTTAAAGTGTTCATGTTTAATTCCAGCAAAATCATACCATGAAACTAGAGCATTCTGGAGAATGACCGACAAGAGGAAGACAAGACTGAAAACCTCCATATGTACTTGACACACACATGGGTCATGTTCAATATTTGCCAGTAGAGGAAGGACCTTCTTGACTTCATTGTTACCACAAAGAAATGGATTTCTGATCATGTGGATTATGACAAAAAGCCAGACATTCTTGCTCCAAGTTGGTGGATAGCTTCCTCCCCTCAAACCAGGCCTCTAAGTGCTGATACATGGTGGTCACTAGCAAGGGCACTTTCTTAACCCCTTGTAGAGACTTAAACCAAGAGAACAATGCCTAATCCTTTGAATCAGAGATTTAACATTTGCCCATCAGGATATTTTCAATAATGTTTAGCAAAGGATCTACTGCTGAGGGTGGACTTATAGGTACTGCTATAGTTGGCTGGGACCTGGGAGGACAGAGGCTGCTTTCCATCTGAAGGCAGATTGGATGGGACCATCCTCATCCTGACTTGGGCTTCCAAGAAGAAAATGTACCTTCTTCAGTGGGTAATGAAAGCAAGCAGTTCTCTCCCACCCCCCACCAGCAAGTTAGAATTCTAAGCAATGGGGAATTAGTTTATTCTCCAAACAAGAATGTCAGGGTGCTCTGAAACAATTCTGATGGAGGAAATACTTTGAGGAAGGGGTGCCTTGTAAATCATGCCACAGACTTGGAACTGCTAGGCTTGATTCTCTTTCACTGGCCCTTCACATCTGGATGAGATGGTCCCCAACCCCTCTGGGAGGGGTGGAGTCAGACTGAGGCTGTGATCTTGAGATCCCTGGCACTTTGTTGTTCTGCTGTTTCCAAGCTTGTCCCTCTGGGGTCCCTGAGAAGTTGGCCCTTTAAGACAGGGTCCAAACTCATAGATACAGAGAACAAACTGATGGTTGCTAAGTAGGAGGGGGTTAGGGGTTTGGGTGAAAAAGGTGAAGGGATTAAGATGTATGAATTGATAGTTACAAAACAGTCTGATGTAAAGTACAGAATAAGGAATATAGATAATAATATTGTAATAACTATGTATGGTGCCAGGTGGATACGGGAACTATTAGGGGAATCACTTAATAAATTATATAAATGTCTTACCACTGTACTGTATACTATACTATATGCTATATAGTATGTATATATGTGTATACTATACTATACTATATATTAAAGCTAATATAAAGCAATATTAAATGTCAACTATAATTGAAAGGAAAAAAGAAAACAGGGTATAAACTTCCCAGGGACCGGTGATCCTTATTTCTGTGTTTCTCAGAAGAGGCAAATGGACACTCTAATCCATATTCCCAGAGTGCCTAGATTTTGATACGTGCAGGAGCCAGGACATGCCCTGTCCTTGTTCTGCACCTCAGTTTTTCTTTTGGTGGAAAAGGATTATGTGTTCTGACACCTCAGCTGGGAAAAGGAAGAGGGAGGGAAAGACAACTAAAGTATCCTTTGAAGCCATCTTGCAAGTGTTAATAACTCACCACTCTTCAGGGGTTCTCAGGCCTCCCCTGATCTGCCACCTGGTTGTTGAAAAAAGCTAGATCAGCAATCATGTATGGCCACAATGGGTGAAGCAACAGAGGAGAGCGGCTTTGCTCTTCCGTCCATCACCTTGCGCAGCTGTGAAACATTTATCTCAGGTCTGCGTATGGATCCTGGCCTAATACATTTCTCCAAAGGCATGTAGGCTACACAGACTGTTTCTTCAGGTGGTGGATGAGGCCAGAGCAACATGGTAAGTAAAAGGGGAGGCTGTCATAAACGTGGACTCAGAGCAGGGACAGGAAACCACCGGAGCTTAAAATGCCAGGTTCTGAGTAAATTAGTGAGCTACTAAAAAGACAAAGTAATACTGGGCTAATTAGATCTAAAGTTGGAGTAAAAATTTGAGGATATCAGAGATGGATTTCAAATACGAAGGGTGGGGGATGGAATCTTGTATGAGCCAGGCAAACTGAGGTAGTAGAAAGGGTATCGGCCTTGGTAGTAAAAGTACAGTTTTAGCCATGGCTGTGCTATGAACTTGAGTGATTTTGGCTAAGTCACTTCACCTCTCTGGATCTTTGTTTTATAGTCAAAAAAAATAAGGAGGTACTACTCAACAACAAAAACTTAAACAACCTGATTAAGAAATGGGTAAAGGACTTGAATAGACATTTCTCCAAAACGATATACAAAAGGTAAATAAGCACATGAAAAGGTGCTCAACATTAATCATTTTTAGAAAAATGCAAATCAAAGCCATAAGATAACCCCTTATGCCCATTAGAATGACTATTATCAAAAAAACAAAATAGTAAGTGTTGGTGAGGATGTGGAGAAACTGGAACTTTCGGTCATTGTTAGTAGGTATGTAAAATGGTGCAGCTGCTGTGGAAAACAGTATGGCAGTTCCTCAAAAAAATTAAACAAAATTATCATATGACCCAGGAATTCTGCTTCTGGATATATACCCAAAATAACTGAAAGCAGATACTTGAACAGATATTTGTACACATGTGTTCACAGCAGCATTATTCACAATAGCCAAAAAGTGGAAGTAATCCATTCATTCTAGATGAATGGATAAATAAAACGTGTTGTACACATACAATGGAATATTATTCAGCCTTGAAAAGGAAGGGAATCTGATATATACTACAATACAGATGAGCCTTGAAGACATTTGCTGACTGAAATAAGCCAGTCACAAAAAGACAAGTACTGTATGATCCCACTTATAAGAGGTATCTAGAAGAGTCAAATTCATAAAGACAGAGAGTAGAATGGTGGTTTCCAGGGCCTGGGGGGAGGTGAAAATGAGCAGTTGTTGTTTAATGAATATGGAGTTTTAGTTTGGGAAGATGAAAAGGTCCTGAAGAAAGATGGTAATGATGGCTGCACAATATGAATGTACTTAACACCACTGAACTATATAATAAAAAATGGTTAAAATGGTAAATTTTATCACACTAAAAAATAGTAAGCCCTGGTTGGTGTGGCTCAGTGGATTGAGTGCCAGCCTGTGAACCAAAGGGTTACTGGTTTGATTCCCAGTCAGGGCACATGCCTGGGTTGCAGGCCAGGTTCCCAGTTGGGGGCATGCGAGATGCAACCACACATTGATGTTTCTCTTCCTCTCTTTCTCCCTCCCTTCCCCTCTCTCTAAAAATAAATAAATTAATTAATTTTAAAAATATTGAGGAAGTGAGATAAAAGATTCCTGCCAAAAGTGCTGAGGTATGCCATCGTGAAGATATTGATTCCTTCTAATTTTGAATATACCAGGCAGGGCTGAGGGCAGCTGAAACCACTAGGTAGGTCACTTCTAGCCTTGAAGAGCTTCTTCTGTTTATCCCAGTATCCTATATACAAATCATAACTTTTAAAATTTCTTATTTCTTAACCTATTGTCTGATATAATATACATACAGAAAAGTACATAAAACTAAAATGAATAGCTCAAATATAACCATAAATACCTCTGTAACCACAACTTAGCTCAAGAGCTAAAATCTTGCCAGCATCCCAGAAGTCAGGACAGTGTGTTACCACCTAAGCAGGCATCACCCAAAGCCTGCCTGATATTTGGATATTATACAGGGGTGGACAAAAGTAGGGGTACAGTCATGAGTACACAAACAGAGTTTATTCATGAGTTATTATTTATTAATTATTGTATTATTTATTTGTATTATTTATCTTATTTTTGTTGTTATTATTGCATATCTTTACTTACAATTTATCTTTTAGGGAATGATGGCTGGTAATTTAACCTACTTTTGCCCCCTGCCCCTGTATAAATGGAATCCCAGAATGAAAATAAATGAACAACAACTTCACAGACAACATGGATGAATCTCACACATATCTGGATTACGCCAGAACAATTTATTGAAAAGGATTGCCCTTACCTCTGTTCTGTGTCATAAATCAACAGTTTTATTTGAATGGGTTTATTTTGGGGCTTTCTAGTCTATTCTGTTTGTCTATTTGTCTATCTTGTGCTCATCTATACTGTAGTAATTACTGCCACCCTACTGTCTTGTTACTCAGCAGAGCAACTCCTTCCTTATTCTTACTTTTCAGAACTAGCTCATCAAGGTCAACCAAAAACCAAATAGTCAAACAAGCCCTGTGAGAAGTTTAATTGGAAATACACTAATCTGTAAATCAGTTTGGAGGGGATTGAAATTTCAGTCCATGGATACTGTATAACCTCCATTTACTTAAGTTTTCTGTAGCTGCTATCAGTTATGTTTTATAGCTTTTTAAAAGTATGCTAAAATAGTGATCCCCCTCAAACTTTGGGTAGTCTGGGCAGTGCCTGGGAAAACTAGCTGGCTCTAGGCAGGTCCTCCAGCCTTGAAAAGACTCAGCTGTTTACCCTAGTGAACTATACAACTATTATCAATTTTTCTGTGTGACATGGTGAAAAAAGTATTGGGTAGCATTAGGAAGTCTTTCCAGTTTTCCATTTCTGATCATTTGCAAAAAATGTGGTGTTGCAAGTGGACAAGAATGATATAATAATACTCTCAAACATCCTGGGAACTGCTAAGTTGCCCAGTGTGTACTTCTAGCCCAATTTATTTCCATGAGCCTATCTGTACAATGTGTGCTCATAAATTAAGAGAGCTTATTCCTGCAAAAACATTAATAATGTGGTTATGTACTGAGCATTTACCTGGTTCTGGGTGATATACAAATGTGTTCTTACCTAAGACTTCAAGAAATCCTATGAAATTGTTAGTATTATCTATGCTTTACAGAAGAAAAAGTTGGAGCTTTGAGAAGCAAAGTAACCCTGAAGTGGTTCCAGGTTTGAACCACTTCTTCAAACATGGCAGACGAGATAATCTGAAAATCTGTCCTCCAGAGTTCATAGAAATACTGGGTGAAATATATAAAACATTTTTAAAAATAGATAGTTGAACTTGGAAGAAAGGAAAGAAATCTCTAAGGTACAGAAGTGAAGCAAAAACTGAAACCGGTAACCAAGTAGTTTGTTTTCTTCACAGGGTTACTCTGGGACAGGAGATGAGACCTATAAACTGAGGCCCCACGTAGAGCCGAGACCCTCAAACTGCTACATTCTCAGTGAAAGGACGGGCTAAAAACCAGTCCTATTGGCAAAAGGAGATTCATTCATTCTCTCATTAATTCAATAACATTTTTTGAAAGCTTGCTGTAAGCTAGACTTATATTCAAGGCACTTGGGGTACAGTAACAAAACAAACAAATCTCTGTCCCTGGGGCATGTATATCCGGGCAGGTGTGATTCAGAAAATACTTAATACATATAATATATCAGGGGATATGTTTATGGAAAAAATAGAACAGGGAAAAACAGATTAGGGATGATGATCTATGTTGACCTGGACTCTTGGAGGGAAAACAAATTCTGTACTGCAAATTCTCAGCCATAGATCTGCCCTTTAGGAGGGGCTGGGGTTGTAATCGATATTAGTTATTTGCATGATCTGGAAAAACTAAGGAAAGTAACCAACATAAACTGGTCCCAGGTTCTTAGTGTCTTTCCTCATCATTCTGGTGGTATGGAGAGGCGCTAACTGACAAAAACAAAGAAAATGCACCACCCAGGTTGCCAAGGGGTTCCAGAGATAAAACCTAGACAAATATGAGCTCACAATAAAAAAATACAAAATTATCAATGGCAGATTTGGGATTCAATACAGTGTTGTTGGATGCTAAAGCCCTTTCTACACACACATGAAGACATACCACACATTCTGATGGGCAGGGTTGCCCTAAGATCCAAGGTATTTAGGATCACAGAATCTTCAAGTTGGAAGGGACCCTGAAAAATCTCTTTCTCCAATCTCCCTAACAAGGCAGGACATCTTTCTGTAACATGACACAGATCATCAGTCTCTATTAGAATACCTCCAAGGCAGGAGTGTATATTTCTTCCCTGGATGATGGGCAAAACAACACTATCTAAGGAGACAGATAGGTTCCTTATTCCTTCTGTTTGGGCAGAATAATTAACCATATGAATTTAATTTTTCTTATCTTAAAATGGAGATATCTCATAGGGTAGTAAATATAAAGGCTTACCAGGCACATAGTAGATAATCTTGTTTTTCTTCTCATTAATGTCTAGATCTAAGTAACAATAAAAATATTTATTCTGCTTTGCATTTATCCAGTCAAATCCACTTATAGGCATGAGATTTTTTTGAAAATCAAAATTTTAGAGGGGGCAAATCTCATTCAGTTCAACATTCCACTGGGAATGGGTTTTGTCATTTTAAAAAATTGCTAATTTCATCCTGGCTGGTGTAGCTCAGTGGATTGAGCATGGGCTGTGAACCAAAGGGTCGCCGGTTCGATTCCCAGTCGGGGCACATGTCTGGGTTGCAGGCCAGGTTCCCTGTGGGGGCCACGTGAGAGGCAACCACACATTGATGTTTCTCTCCCTCTGTTTCTTCCTCCCTTCCCTTCTGTCTAAAAATAAATAAAATATTTTTTAAAAATTGCTAATTTCTATTTAATTTTGAACCAGTACTGTTTCTGCATTTCAAGGCCTTTTCTGTTTCCAGTCTGAAGGCTTGTGGCTACTTATTCTATCTGCATTGGGATGGAGGGTGAGTCTGAGAAGTCTCTTGATTGAGGATGAAGAGTAAGCTCCACTGTGATGATTGTTGTTTTTTTTTTTTTGTCATACAACTTTTTTTCTTTTAGAAGTTACAAGAGTAATTTTACTCACTAAGCTCCTTAATTTAAAACTTATGGTATTGCTGGGGTGTTGGGCTGGGGTGGGAGAAAAAGGCAAAAAACTATACTTGAACAACAATAAAAATAACAACAACAAAAACTTATGGTATTGGAGAGTTCTGGCCAAGATGGAGGCATAGGTAGAAACCCTTCGCTTCCTCACACAACCAAAAGGAGGATAACAACCAATCTAAAATCAATAAACGACCAGAAGTGCCAGAAAATCAAACTGCATGGAACTCCAACAACCTAAGAATTAAAGAAAAAATCACTACAACCAGACCGGTAAGGTGGCTGACCGTGTGGGCTGGCCAGTTGAGAAAAACTGCAGCA
>PVJI01024380.1:0-22025 GCA_004026765.1 Micronycteris hirsuta
GCCCGCCTTCCCCTGGCCTGTCAAAGCTTCCCTGGCTGCTGGCAGCGGGTGGTGATGAGGAGCCTGGACCTGGAATCGGACCAGCTCTGACCCTGCTGAGTGCGCCTGTATGAACTGGGCCAAGTGACTGCTCCTCCTGTGCCTCAGTTTCCCCATCCATAAAACGGCCCTCATAGAAGTACCCACCTCCTTTGTAGACACGTGTGAGAATGAAATGAGTGCAGAAAAGGGCTGAACCCAAGGTCTGGCACATAGTAGGTGCTCAATAAATAGATGCTGCGGTCATAATAATTATTACTCTTTGTTGGGAGATGTTCAAAGGGAGCAAACAGGCAGTCCCTCAAATAAGTACTTATTTAGAAGTCCTCTGGACAGAGGCCCAGAAAACCAGAATGTTAAAAGGATAAATAAAGAGTCCGCAAGAGCTGGACAGAGTCTGGGCTGGGGGGCGGGGTGTGGGGGCGGAATTCGGCGCAGGGAAGGGTTTAAGCCTCGGACAATGGGCGCCGTCTGAACTAACGAGGGCCGCTTCTTTGAGTCGTGAGAAGAGCTATTTTCTTGTTTAAAGCCTTAAAGAGCTATTAAGTTGGGCAAATCACTGGTAAAACAGCTGGAAACCTAAGTAGCAATTTAAACAGTCCATTGCCCTTGCATCGCGGGGCGGAATGCGCCGCCGGCCCGCGCGTCTCCGGCCCTACGCTGTCTGGACGGCTGAGTGGACCTCTCTGCAGGCTCTGAATGCAGCCGAGCTTTATTTAGCAAATCCACGACTTCTCCCCACCCCCTCCTCTCTCCCTCTCTCTTGTTTTTTTAAGTGAGCCGACGGAACTCTAATTTTCCTCCTTTTCTCTCCGAGCCCCCTTGAATCAGCCCATTCTTTCATTCCGTGGAACTAATGAAGGCCTTTGCAGAAAGCCTGCTCAGGAATGGGCCCGTAAATAAAACGTGTTTCATTGATCAACTTCAAAAAGCCTTCGGCGGGGCAGGGAGGGGTGCGGGCCGGGGAGGGGGGGGCGGGGAGGGGCTGGGGGGCTGGGGGCGGGGCTCCCGGCCGCCTGCGGGGAGCGCGCGCAGAGGCTGCGCAGGGGCTCCCTGTGACAGCGCAGGAGGAGGGGCCCCACCGCGCACAAAGTCTGTCTCTGTCCCCACCATCCGTGTGTTTGTTCTGTGGTGCGCGGTGGCCCGCGATTCTGCAGGCGCCGGGACCGGCTGGCCCGAAGCCCCACCATTCACCCGCAGTGGACGGAAAGGAGGGCTGGATTGCTTTAAATGTTTTATTTTATTTTTTCTTAATCTCCCCACACACAAAAAAATTTGAGCCAACCCAACAGAGCTCTGGCCTTCGCGCAGTCCCTCCAGGGAAACGTGGTCGCTGGCTCCAAGCTTCCACTGACAATCATCCCAGCCACATCCAGAGTCCCCGAGGCACGGGGACCCAGACAGGGCCACCGGCCCAGCTCACCTGGGTGGGAGTGCGGTCTGGGGAGGCACCGCAGCCCAAAGACAGTGGAACCCCTGCCTTCGACAAATGCTTAGTGAGCACCTACTATGTGCCAGGTGCCTCTACTGATTAATTTTATCTTCACAGGTTTTATTTTGGTTTGTTTAGGTTTTTTGTTGTGGGTTGTTTTTTTTTCTTTTCCAAAAGTAGCGAATGTCCGTTGCAAGAGCGTTCCACGGCACACTCTGGGTACACAGAACAAACTCAAAGCTCCCCCGGGTTCCCGCTCCCTGGAGGAAACCACTGCTGACGTTGGAATGTGTCACCTTTGGAGACTTTATGTGAATCCGCACACGCACACGCACACGGGCAGGACTGGAGTCATAGCTCAGTAACTTTGTTTCTAAGTGAAGTGAATCCTCTGCTTCTGCTGGGCACCAGCACCACAACTAAGCAGCTTTTTCTTTCTCTGACACTTTCAGTGGGACCAGCACAGCCCAGGGCAGGGGAAAGGGGTCTGAAGCTTTCTTGGACTGTTTCTCCCTGTGTGAAATGGAGGCTAGGAGCCACCTGATCTCAGCCTTTGACTGGGAGGATCCAACCAGATGAAGGGTGTGAGTGAGTCTGTCCACTGCGAAGTCCTGCACAAATGCCCACTGTCATTATCAGCGACCTGGCCAGTGAGACTAGCCATCCAAGAGTACAGCTCAGGACAGAGTCAGGAGCCCCTTGGCCAAGCTCCACCAGTCTCCTGCACTCCTGGGAGGTAAGGATGTCCAGCGAGAAAGCCATGACGGCTCGGTGGGCGTGGGGAGCTGTGTCCGTCTGCAGCCTGGCGTGGGTGGCTGTGGGGAGACCTTTATCATGGTCACACAGCTCCTCCCCCTTGGTGTTGGGGACATTCCTGAAGTTGAACTAGACTAGGGCTGGGACCAGAGAAGGGCTGGCGTCTTCCGTGCAATTGGCCAACGGGGAAAGGCCCCAGAGAGTGGGAAAGCTTTGGCCCCTGGGCTGAGAGCTCTTGATTTCCTTCTGGACCCCGACACCTGCCCTGGGGTGTCACTGGCCAGTGTCACTGCCTCCTGATGGAATGTCATCGCTGCCACCCACTAGCGCAGGAGAAAATGTTTCAGGGGGTTCCAGGCAAATGTCTCCACCACCATACCTATTCTCGGTGCCTACTCTGCTCGACCTCATGCCAGGCACTGGTTGCAGAGGGAGGAAGGGGAACTAGTGACCCCCTAATTCACTCATGGGGTCCCTGCTCTGTACCTGATGTGCAGGCTAGTGCTTGTCTGCAGCCATGAGGCCCTCGCCTGGCTTCCTGATGGTTCCGTGTTGGTCTTGGATTTTGAGAACTGCTCGCAGCTCAGGCAGGCAGCGTGGGGAAGAGTGCCGCATCGTGAATCCAAGGGGCACGGAGACCGAGAGGCGGAGAGGGAGGCGTCCGCAGGTTCGAGAGATGCTCGGTGAAACCGACCGATGCGGTAGCACCCCTCTGAGAAGCAGTTTGGCAGGAGACACGATTTGTTAAAGAACTGTCCGTCCTTCCCCACCCAGTTACGCCACCTCCACAGATTTACTTCAAAGCAATGATCAGAGGTGTGGGCCCAGACTTCGCTACAAGGATATTCCACTCAGTGTTTTTATAAACAGCCAAAAACTAGACTCAACTTAGATTGGTCAAATAAATTGTGGCGGGTCCCTGCAGTGGAATACCACACAGCTAGTTTTAAAATCACAATTTAAAAGAAGATTTAATGCTTATTAATTTGAGGGAAATGAGAGAACCCAGGTTGCACAGCTGGGCGTGCTGAGTGAAACTTGAAAAGCCTGCTGAGCAAAAGAAGTCAGACAACGGAGGCCATCGTTACGCGTGATTACGTTCGCATCGAGTTCCAGAGCAGGCCGAACTCAGCCATGGCCGAAGACATCAGACTAGCACCGGCCTGAGGTGCCGGGTGGGGCAATGGGTACGAAGTGCAAGTGGACATTTGGGGAGTGCCCTGAACGTCCCTCATTTTGATTGCAGCAGAAATGACACCAGTGAGTGCGTTTGTCAAAACCCACGGAGCGGGGCAGCAGCCGTGGAAACCAGGATGGCGGTGTCTCACAGATGAGACCTAGAGCTCCCCCACGATTCAGCACTTCCACTTCCAGGCATCCATCCAAAGGAACAGGAATCAGGGACGCGAACCCACATGTGTGCGGCCGTCTTCCCAGCGACATCATCCGCAATAGTCGAAAGGTGGAGACCACCCAAATGTCCCCCCGCAGACGGAGGAGTAAACAAAGTATTTCTACACTTTGGTGGAATATCAGTTCACCTTAAAAGGGAACACAGTTCCGACACACGTTACAACCTCGATGAACCTTGCACAGTGAGCCGACCTGAGGGCCAGAGTGGCGTGGTTCACTTACACGAGACGCTAATTCACTGAGACAGAGAGCAGCGTGGCCGTTGCCAGGGACCTGGGGGAAGGGCGAACGTGGACTTAGTGTTTGACAGGCACAGAGGTTCCGTTGGGGTGATGAGAAAGTTCTAGAAGTGGATGGCGGTGACAGTTGTCCAGCCACGTGAGTGTGTTTAATGCCATAGAATTGTACACTTAAACATAGTTAAAATAGTAACTTTCATGTTGTGGCTATTTTACCACAGTGTTGTTCACTGTTTAAAAATTCATTGACCGTGCACTGATAATGCTGTAATTTATGGTATGTAAATTATGCCCCTGAAAAGATAATTTAAATAAAGTTTAAAAATAAACACAGAGGTCAGGGAAAAAATATGCTGTTTTATATAACAGGATCTTCATTTCATTTTTAAAAATGTATATGCTTATAGAAAAAAGACTGGAAGGAAATACATGTCTTTTCCATGTTGAAGAGGTGACTTTTGGTCAGGGGGGGTTAATCTTTGTGTGAAATGTGTTCCTGTGTTCGCAGGGCATATGGTGAGTGCACACTTGCGCCTGCATTCACAGCACACCCCCCAGTCCCGCCCCGCGCACGCCCCACGCAGCACCGCGATGCCGTTTAAGTATTGCGGGTGACAGAGGTCCTCCTGCCACAGGGGACTTGGAACAGGATCCATGGCAGCTTAAAAAGAAGAAAAAGATTCCAAGAGAACTCGAAGATCAAGTCCACTCCATGACTCTCCGAGACAGACTTTCAACCACTCTCCCTCCTGCCCCCGCCCCTCCCGTCCTGGCACAAGGGCTCCTTCTGGCACTCAGGTCTGAACACAAGTACCAGCTCCTAGGAGAGACCCTGGCTGACCACCCCGCCGCCTGCAGCGCCCCACCCCACAGTCAGCTGTGCCCCAACTCCCCGCTTCAGTTCTCCGCAGAGCCCGTGCCACCGTGGGCTGCCTTCATTTCTCATTTCTTGCTGCCGGCCTCCCCCAGTGGAGTGAGCTCAAGGGGGGGCGGGGGCCAGCCGCCTGCTCACTGCTGTGTCCCCAACACCTAGAGCGACATCTCGCACAAGTCAGGGCTCCGCAAACCTCCTCTGAAGGTGGTCAGTGCCCACCTGTGCCAAGCATGTGACGTGTTGTCTGGTGAGAGTCCCACACTCACTCCGTGAGGCTGGCCTTCTTGGCTTGGTTTGACCGGTAAAGGTGCTGAGCTGCAGAGAGGTGCAGTGGCTTGCCCACGGCCACACAGCAAGTAAGTGACAGAGCATGGAGTCAAGTCCTCACCTGCTAAGCCCCCTCTCTGTCCCTCTACCCCACCATTGAACACCTAAGACCGCAGGCCAGAGGGAAGATCAAGGAACTCCAGACATTCTATCCCACAGCCTCTTCTTATCCTGACTCTGAATGGCTGGGTGGCTCGTTCACTCATTTGTCTACTTCCGGCTCAGCTGTATGACCTTGTGCAGTCACGTAAGCTCTCTGTACCGCACCCCATACTTGCGAATGAGGGCAGGAGTGCTTCATTCACCTGGTGGTAGTTGTGCGACCACAGGAGGTAATACAGGTAGAGTCTTTAGAACAAGGCCTGGCACGTGTCACTTGTTGGTTGTGTCATTTCATGGAGACGTCCCCCAGCCCTGCCCAGTGGCTCACGTGACAGAAACTAGCATAACTGCTGGTCTTAGGAACTGAAAGGATGATTTAAACAGCCTCAAACACTGTCAGGTCCTTCCCTCCCCCTCCCCTCTCCTTTTGTTCTCTCTCCCTCCCCCCCTTCCCCCCCATCTCTTCCCTCTGCATCTGTTGGAATGGTGGGTCCATTCTCTCAGGCCAGCTGTCCACACCATGGTAGCACCACAGTGACAGCAGCTCTGGGCACCCACATTACTACTCCACGCCTACATTGAGAAGAAGACACGCCCCACCAGCATCTGATTGGCTTGGCTTAGTCACATGTCCTTGCCTGGACCAATTACATGGCCAGAGTCGTGGGATAGAATGAGTGGCCTAGTCAGAGCCACTCATTCACCATGAAGGTCTTGGGTGGAGGTGTGGAAGGGATACTGGGTGACCGGAAAATCTAATCTGTACACCCCAACACCCTGACCGAAGCAGAAGACAGATCTACTAAGTTCCAGATTTCAAAGCTGAACCAGTGCCCATGGCGGGGCCTCCTGTAAGGCCTAAGGGCCCCAGGTCCCCCACTATGGATGCCTGAAGATGGCAGTCCTGCCGGTTGGCCAAGCTTCCCTACGGGCACACAGGATGGAGGTGGCTGGGAGAACGTGGACAGCTGGATTCACTCCCCAAGGTCCCTGAGCAAGGGGAGGGCCCTGAGGACGGCGCACCCGAGCTGAGCCTTGCATCTGGGTCTGCCAGGCCCATGGGACGGGAAAGGGCATTTCGAGAAGAGGGAATTCCTGTCCGAGCATCTATGAACTTGCAGCATGAGACCGTTTTACAGGCGTGACCCCAGGGGCCGGGTGGGCACGTGCCCGGTGAATTGCAAAGCCCCACGCTGACGCGGCAGGAAGGACGCACCTCTGGCACCTGTGCTCTGCTTGGGAGACTCTGAGGAGCCCTTCTCAGTGTCATCCTGTCTCCCGAGTCCCCCCAGGCCTGGGGGTGTGGGGGGGGTGTTCATGTGTCACACCACCCCCACTGTCCACTTCTACACAATCCCACCCAACGCTCCAAGGTCTTTGCTCACTCCTGTGAGCAAGGTGAGCGGACCTGAAACTGGGCAGCCCCTGAAATCGACCCCGAGAGAAACAAACCGCTGCAGCTTGTCTGGCCACGGCATAAACACCACTCTGCCCGCTACCGAAGCCACAAAAGTCAACTGGACGCATGGCATGAGGAGCTCTCGGAAGCCCTGTGAGCCTTAGAGCGGATTTTAGTAACGGGTGATGACGGTGAAGAGAGCACCTTCCGGAGTCACACACACCTGGGTTCGAATCCCACCCCTGCCATTTGCCAGCTCTGTCCTTGTCCCAGGCAAACGGCCTGAGTCTCCGTCTTCTCAGATGTAAAGTGGGGCTGGCGGTGGTATCTACTTCTCGGGGTAAAATGCCACAGCGCACAGGACAGGGACACTCGGCACAGGTGGCTGTTGCGTCCCTGGGAGAGTGGGCAGAGCGTGCTGAGTGCCACACTCAGGTGGGCCCCTTCAGGGGAGCCTGGGGCGTGAGCCGCAGGTGCCCGGGGTCCTGGGGACTGAGACCCTCATGTGACAGGTTGGGAGCTGAGACACCCAGCCTGTGGGGCCCAGGGCCACCAGGGATGGTGAAGAGACTCCCCTCGGCGGTCTAGACAAGTTGCCCGCAGAGGGCTGCTATGCAAGTTCCTTCTCAATAAGCAAGGATGACAGAGGCCTGTCCAGTCACCCAGACCGCAGCCTCACATCCCGTCAATGCCATTGTATACGTGCCCAGAACCGTATTTCCTCAAAGGACTTTCGCAATTGGCATTAATCAAGACAACCCGCCCCTGAGGGAATTTTTTTGAAAATCAGGTGTTCTTCCACTGAGGAGCCGGTCAGCAGGCTGTGTACTCCGGGCAGAAGGACACCTCCACCAGGTGTCAGCAGGGGGAGCCAAAGGGCCCTGCAGGACAGGGGTCCTGCTGGCCAGCCCAGCTTCCAACGCGGCCCAGAGCATGGTGGTGGCTGGAGAGGGTGGGCAGCTGGACTCACTCCCCTAGGCCCCGTCAAATGGCCGAAGAATCTTTATCCACTCCCAGGAGCGATATGACTTCTCAGTCAAGTGTTATCTGTTCTGTTTCTTTGTTCGTTCGTTCATTCATTCAATGATCATTTCTTCTGCATCACCTAGCAGCTGTGACGCCAGATATGAATCAGCTGTGAGCCCCGCCTTCGGAAACCCCTAGTCTGGAAGGAGATGGGTGTGAAACTCAGGGTGAGCTGGACTCTGATGGGGATGCCCGGGGAATCTGGCGGGGGGGGTCCAAGGAGGGCCCTACGATCTGCTCGGGGGTAGGGGCTGGATGCAGGCAGAAGAGGAGCAGTGAGCCTTGTGAAGAGGGGAGGAAGGGTGGTCCTGGCAGAGGGGGCATTCGGGCAAAGGCCCGGCAGTGTGAAAGCGGGATGTCTGTGGGGCCCCCTTGCCCATGGTGTGGCGAGGATGGGACCGGCCACTGGGGAGGGTGCAGAGGGCCGCCAGCCCGCTGTTTGAAAGATGATGGGGAGCCGTGGGGTGTTCTCTCCCGAACACAATGTCCAATTCATCCCTGGGTCTCCACTCTCTGAGCTCAGTCTCGAAAGGCTTCAAGACGCCTTTTGCTGGAGCCCAGAGGCGCGAACCCCCGGCCAGCCCACCGGCCAGCCCACCGGCCAGCACCGACGTGGCCATCTCTGTGAGCAGCTCCCACGTGTCACCATCACACGCGTGCAGCGCTTTACGGTTTACGAGATGTGTCGAGAACATTTGCTCCTTGGCGCCCACTTTCTCTCAAGGAACTTGGCACACTCTTGTGCATCAGAAAAATCTCTTCCTCATACTTCGTGCCTAACTCTAGGGTCACGTGTCCCGGAAGGCCTCCCTGACTGCACCCCAGGGCAGATGTGACCACCTCTTTCTCTGCCACCTCCTTTCATGCATTCGCAGGGGGCTCACACATGTGTCTCCTCTCCACCTCCCTCCTCCTCTGCTCCCCCGATTCTGCACGGACCACGACCTCCTGTGGCAAGAACCGCCTTTTCTTCGGCTGCACATCTTTGAGGCTAGAATTTGGGAGGACTGAGCGCTGCCCCTGGGTTTCGGGGGTCTATGGCCTAACAGGCCGTCACCCTACCTCCTTCCCTCTTCATTTGGGGTGACTGAGCCTGGAAGAATTGTTCCCTGCTGCCATCAAGCCTAGGGGGCATCTGGCTGAGGAGGGGGTCCCCAAGGGGCAGGGATATTAGAGGGCACTGCCCTTTGAAAGGACCCCCCGCCCCGAAACTCACACCTCTTGCCCTGTTACCTAATGCACAAGGCAACACGTGGTCCTGGGGGAGCTTTCTCCCCCAGAAACCCAAAGCCACACAACCAGGAAGAGGGTGAAATAAAGCCTGATAATGGGACTTCCCAAAATCCAGCCACCAGGCAGGAGCCACTGTGCAGAAGGAAATGTCCAGAGTGACAGGGAAGGGAGGCAAAAAGAAGCGCTTCCTTCCTGGCCCTTCCTGGTCCCCCCATGCGGGGGACCCCCTGCTTCGGCCACCAGGCCAGTGAGTGCCACATACTATTTGCGATAGGAAGTCAGGTTGGAGCAAGGGTGGCTGGACAGATGAAACTCTTCAGGGCTATGGAGATGAGCTCCGGATGAGCGTGTGAGTGTATGAGCAGGAATGCGTGTGTCAATGTGTGTGACTGGTGGCATGCTCGAGGCTATAGTGACCTGCGTGAACGTGTGCGTGTGAGACCGTGTGTCACATGTCTGGGTGTGTGCGAGTGTGTGTCTGCTGGGGGCAGGGAAGGAAACCCGCGTGAGGTGGGAAGCTGGGCACAGACTAATGCAGGCAGAGTGGACAGAAAGAGGCAAGTCTTGTCTCTGAGTCAGGCGGGGAGAGCAGGAGAAGAAAAAAGGAGCTCTTATTGGTGGTTGTCAAGGAGATGGGCCTTGGGGTTTGCTGAACTTTCTTCCCTTAAAGCGTCCAGACTCAGGCTGAGAGGGGCCATTTATTTCCAGCCGCGCCGCACAGGCGAGGGTCTCGATTCAGGCACCCAAGGCCAACCGACAGACGTCAGGTGTAGACGCCTGGCCCGCCAGAGCAGTGCTGGGGCTGAATGACCGCGAGGCCCCCCCACTGCCCCCAGCCCACCGCCCGGCCTCAGTCTGTCACTGGGGCGGCCCCAGGCCACACATTCTCGGAGCATCCAACCACGGGCTCAGAGGTCACTCGGCCGATGAGCGACACGGCCAGCACGGAGGGCGACGCCGTTCTGTCCCACCCGGAGCTTTCCGGGCGCCCCCTGCAGACGTGGACTCTGCCACTGTCCTATGACAAGCACGCTTAGGTTAGCTGTCCTTCGGAGAGTGGTAAAAAGTTCGTTTGTTTTGAATGTAAATTTTAAACCGGTCTTCGCGATTTTTTCCCTATCCGGCTACTGCACCGCTGCCTTGCTAGTGCTTGGAACACAGTGGGGGTGTTCAGTAGATATTTACCGAAAGGATGAATGAATTCTGCTCCGCGCGTTGGCGTTCCTCTCACTACAGGTCGATGCCGCCGAGCCCTTCTCGACCTCCGAGGACCGGCTGGCAGGCCCCGCCGGACCCCTGAGTGCGCGGGTGCGGGGGGTGGTGCAGCCCCCAGGGCAGCGGTCGCCCTCTGAGGGGGGTCCACGGTGGGGAGGCGGCAGAGGAAGGGAGCAGCTTCCGTGTAAGCCACAGCCTGGCCGAGACCGTGCACCCCGCGGCCACGCGAGCCGCCCCGGGCCCCTACCCCCCACCTGCCGCCGCCGGGAGCAGGGGTGGCCCGGACGCCCTCCCGCCCCTCCCCCCGCGGACTGGCAGCTCTCGCCCATTGGCCAGCCGCGCGCGGCGCCCCGCCCCCGACGGCCGCGAGCCAATGTACGCGCGGCTGTCAGCTCGTCAGCCGCGCCGGCTTGGTGGCTGCGAGCCCGAGCGGTGGCCCAGGAGCCAGCAGCGAGGAGCGCTAGTCGAGCGGCGGGTCCGGGGAATCCCCGCGCCCAGCTCGCCCGCACGCCCGGCCCGGCCCGGCCCGCAGCGAGCATGGGCGCGGCGGCCGTGCGCTGGCACTTGTGCGTGCTGCTCGCGCTGGGCGCGTGCGGGCGGCCGGCGGCGGGCAGCGGGCTCCCAGGTAAGCCCCGACCCGGTGGGCGGCGGGCGCGGGGCGGCGGCGGGGTCGCGGGAGGTTCCCCTACCCCGCGCTGTGGGGAGGGCCGCAGCCTGCGCGGTTCCGTGCCGTGCCTCGCCTCTTTGCAAAGTAACTTCTGGGACCCCTTGCGGGGCGCCCCCTTCCCGCAGCCCCAGCCGCCCGAGGCTCCCGGAGCCCGGCGGGCCCGCAGCAGGGGCGGGGTGGGGTGAGGCCCCGGGGGAAGAGGAGGGCGAGGGCGAGAGGAAGGAAGAAAGAGCGACGGCTGGCCGAGGGGGCCCCCTGCGCGCGGACCAAGGGCGGGGAGGGGGGACCCCGGAGCTGGACGGACGCTCCCCCAGGGGAGACTGGAGCGTGGACGGAAGGAGGCTCGGAGGGGAGACCAAGGGAAAACGGACGGACATAGAAAGAAAGGGGGGTCGTAGATGGAGGGACAGACGGACAGAAGCAGACACAGAGGAGACACACAAAAGGACACAGGAGGAAACCCAGAGAAAGACAGACATGGAAGAGTAGAGAAGGACCCGCAGGAGGAGGAAAGGAGGAGACTAAACGGGGGGGAGGAGGCGGCCGACAGGCAGCAGGAAAGAAAAAGATCAAAAGAGGGAGAATGAGGGACGGGATGGACTAAGGGACAAGGAGGCCGAGAGAGGAGAGGTGGAGGCAGACACGCCCGAGAAAGAGATGAGAGGACTGGGAGTGCAACTGGCAGAGCGGGAGCAAGGCAGAGGGAGAGAGAGAGGGGGATGGAGGTGGTTGGAAAACGATGGGCAGATGGATGGACAGTCAGACAGGGGAGGATGGATGGCCAGACACAGAGGGGAGGAGACGGATGGGAACCAGAGGGAGAGGATGCCAGAGGCGGGATATGTTGGGCGGGGCGGTCCAGGAGAGGAGAGGAAGCGGAGACGCTGAGGAAGGAGGTTATTGGCATCCGGGCCTGGGTCCGGGCAGGCAGCAGAGGCCAGGTGGGGGCTCCCCAGGATTTCACTGGGATCCTGGCACTCCTGTGCCTTCCCCTCCTGCTCCCCTGGTGGTCTGGGTTGGGGGCTCCCACAAAGCTGAAGTCAGGGTCTCCCCTCCTACGAGCTTCCTCCCTTTGGCTTTCCCTGGTGTGGGGAGGTCAGGGGAGGGTCAAGGTGCTCTCCTTGGCTTTCTCTGGGCACCCCCCGGTTGCCCCACAGGGCTCCCCGAAGTCCGTGTTTGGCCACGGGAGCCTGTGCCTGGGAGTCACGCCCTGCGAGAGGGTGCCAGGCCAGTTCAACTGTGCTGCATTTGGAGCTGAGTGGTTGTTCACGGGCCTCCCTATCCGCCCCCACCAGGAGGCTGGGCCCTGCTGCCCTTACCCCCTCTTGTCCGTGGGTGTCTCTCCCGGGCTTTGGGGTCCTCAAACCCCATGTGATTGTTTCTGAATGTGCCTCTCCCCACCTCTCTGTCTCTCTCTGTGTCTGTGTCTGCATCCGTCTCCACCCCACGGAGGCTTCGTGCTGTGAAACAAACCAAAGTCAAAGCCTGTGATGGGAAAGCTGGGCTGCCTGCAGGGGAGCCCCCAGCCCAGGGCAGGGAGCATGGTCGGGGGGCCAGTGGGGATAGACGGCCTGCGACTCCTCTCCCTCCCTCCTGGAGCTCACCTGCCCTCTCCCAGCACCCACCTGAAGCTGTGTTAAAAGGTGTCTTGGGAGGGGCCCCACCGCCCTTCAGCGAGTGGCCACTCATTTCCATCCTCATGAGGGCACCTACTAGGTGGGGGCTGGGGGTAGAGGCCCAAGGGGCTCTGGGGCCCCAGACGGTCTCCCTCCCATCATTCCTGTGCACTGACCCTTAGGAAGTAGGACGAGCGGGGTCCGAGGTCCATTTCCCCTGCGGGTCCTGTCTCAGAAGTGGCCCCAGTCCTCCCCCCTGGAAGGATGCAGGTTGGCCCTCCCTGGCCTCTGGCTTCCTGTCTTTGAGGCCATGCCACCCCTGCCCAGGGGTCCCTCTGTCATCACTTCCCAGAAGGGGATGCACTGCTGGCCCGATGTTCCTGCTGGCCGCTGGACACAGAGGGCTGGCGCGGGCCTCCTGGCCCCTGTTCCACCTTCCTTTGGGCAACTGTACAGCAGATACGCCCTCCCCAAAAAGCAATGCCA
Organism: Micronycteris hirsuta; assembly: GCA_004026765.1. NCBI lineage: Eukaryota > Metazoa > Chordata > Mammalia > Chiroptera > Phyllostomidae > Micronycteris > Micronycteris hirsuta. Next base: position 12,825 of record PVJI01024380.1, read on the forward strand.
CCTGCTGTGTGCACAGGCGTGCCTGTGCCGGGCGGGAGGTGACTTTGTGCTTCTTCTTAGTGCTTCTTCCTTTGGGGGCAGGCTGGAGCCCTAGGACTAGGGCAAGGGAGGAGCCTGGTGGGGGGCAGCAGGGGTTTTCCTAGAGAGCCCCCTCATGAACCCTGACGCTGGCCCGGGGACTAAGAGTAGACATTCTTGAGTACCAGACAGCCTAGGGGGAGACCAGAAGCACGAAGAGAGCAGGACACTCCAGGACTTCCCCGGGCTTGGCCCTGAGTGACCGTGGCTGCAGAGAGCTCCTTGGACTGCCCTTCTGGGTCCCTCTGTGTGCCCGTCACCCACCCGCGCGTCCTTCATAGCTAGCAGGAAGCAACATGACACGCAGATGGGCTCTGGACCTGAGCTTCCATCTCTGCCCTGAGGAGCCAGCGACTTACAACAGGCCCCCAGGCCTCTGTGACCTACATCACAGCCGAGGCTCCTCGGCTTTCCAACCCTGTGCCCTGAGGGTCCCTCCCCGTCTGAGGTGTGTGCGCGCGTGGGTGTGTGTGTTGGTATATATGCAGATACACAAATCTATTTTATATTCTTTTGCCTGACAGCTGTTTCAGGCACCTGTGTGTGTTGGGGGTGGGAGGTGGGGAAAGCCAGGAGCACCCAAAGCAGAGACTGAACTTGACTTGGGGAGTTGGGCTGGGAGAATCAAGTTTGCACCTAGATTTTGGGGTTGGAGAGCAGAGAGGAAGGGGAGGTCAGAGCCATGGATGAGCCGCTGAGCCCAGGGGAGGGCATGGTCCTCCTCCGGGCACTCCAGGCCCCGCACTCCAGGCCGGGGCTCTGGGAGCCTCAGGAGGAACCCTGCATTTCCACAGCCTGGGGGCTGGGCGGGGTCCCATGTTCAGGCCACCTCCTGGCTTGGCCTCTGCTCCCCGCTCCCTGCTGGCTGCAGTTTCCCCATTGCTGACCCACAGGGGGTGGATTTGAATTCCTTCAAAGATCCTGCTGGCCCTAAGCCTTATAATGAGGAGGGTGGAGGGGGGTTGGGGCGATGCTGTGGAGAGAGTGACACACGCAGAGAGGGGCTTTTTCTCGCTGGGCTTGTAAGCCTGAGCTTTCTCTTCTTTCCAGTGGGAGCAATAGACCGATTTAAGGGTCGTTGTGAAGCTGAGTGAGAGCCAGCCGTTTGGTGGCCGGGCAGAGAGTAGCTGCCCTAAAGATGCTGCCAGTCTGGACTTGTCACGCCGGATGATCCAGTGACAGCTGTTACCATTCATTACCCCCATGATCAACGAAGGGCCGGAGGCAGAAGGAGCGCCCTGCTCCTCCTCCAGGGCCAGGCCTCACCAGTGTCCCCTCCCCCCCCACAGGGGCAGCTGATGTGGACGAGTGCTCCGAGGGCACGGATGACTGCCACATCGATGCCATCTGCCAGAACACACCCAAGTCCTACAAGTGCCTCTGCAAGCCAGGCTACAAGGGCGAAGGCCGGCAGTGCGAAGGTGAGCCCCCGCGCTCGAGGCGAGAGCCTGCGGCCCCCACGGCTCGGCCCCCGGCAATGCCAGCGGGGCTGAGCCTCCAGTTCCCCACCCCATGCACGCCTCTGCACAGTCTGCCTCTGCCTTGGGAGGGGGGCTCCCGGCCTCCTGGGAACCTGGGGGCTCCCCTGGGGATGGGATTTGAGTCTGGGGTGCCTAGGTCTCCCTGGATTTGAAACTTTTTTCCTTTAAAGGAAATTGAGACAATGCATTGAATGACACATTTGTCCATCTCTCCCTAACCAGATGTGTGTGGGGTAAAGGCCTGGGGTGACTCCCCCAAGACCCCTAACCTCCAATTCGAAATCACCCGGTGTGGCCTGTAGCTCCCAAAGGACCTGCTAGTAGGTGGCCACCGCGTTCGTGGGGCTGTCTCAGGGACGAGAGCTCAGGGAGAGACTGAGGGATTTGTGCTGTCTGTCTGTCCAGCCCTCCTTCCCTGCATCTGGGTGCCGGTTTGACCGTCTGGCTCTAGAAACTGCGCCCTGGCAGGCTGAACATCAGAGAGAAAAGAGCAGCCTCGGGTGTCTTTGGGGCCAGGTCTCTCCAAACAGGATGGGACCCCTGGGAGCCTTTGTCTCGGAGGGTCTGTGCAGCTCCGACTCTGCAGGCCTGGGGCGGGGCCAGTGTCCAGGGGTGGGAGACAGCACGTGACTGATGTGCACCCCCTGGATGAGAAGCATTGATCCAGGTCTTCCCCGTGTGTCCCCACTTTCAAGATGAGGAAAAGTGAGGCTCAGAGAGGAGAAGCGTTTCTGCAAGGTCCCAGTCGCTCAGGGGCATGGCCCGTACTCCAACCCGCGCCTCTGAATTCACACTCCACGGCTCTCCGGCATCTTGTTTTCTCCGCACGGAACCCTGCCCCCTGTGTTTTCCAAGTGTGACATTTGCATTAGGAAAGGGACACACTCGACCAAGATAGGTGCCAGCCGCGTCGCACATGGCTTCACGGGAGCTGGGGTTTTGCAGAAGTAGCTACACCTCCTCGGGACACTGACGTTGTTTACCCATCTTAATCGTTGGGGATCGACTTCAGGCCGAGTGCTGGGCAGATGACAACAGCCTGGATCAGGCCCAGTTTGGCCACATCCTGGCCGTGCTCGGGGCCCCGGCAGCCTGAGGGGGGAGCTGGCGCCTGCTCGCAGACCTCTGGAAGGAGGCCAGGCTCGAGGCAGATAGGGCAGGACGTCAGCAAGAAGCCTGGTGGCACGTGCTGGCCCGGCTGCTGGCAAAGCCTGGAGGTTAGTTCGCTCAGTGGTTCCAAGTGGCACATGTGTGGCTCTGTGTGACCATTTTCTGACCCCCTGTTCCCCACTTCAGGCCCAGCGCTCTGGCAGGGGAGGGCCGAGGGTGACCACCATCTCTGACAGTTTAAGCCACCAACCTGTAGGTCCCCTCCTGCCAGTCCCTGCCCAGGAGGCCCACGCTTTGTCACCTCCCTGTTGCCCTGACGTCTTCCAGCGTCCAGCTTAGCTGTCCTCTTTGCCTGAGCCCACTGGGAGTCACACTTGCTTGCTCAACAGGCTGACGTCCTCTGTGTGAAGATGAGAGAGGAGGAGGCTGTGGTTATACTTCAGAAATTGCCAGGGGTCCCTTGTCTCTCCAGCCTGGCTCTGGCCTCTGCCCCCCACTTCCCGGAACACTGAATAATACTTATCCTGGCCGCACACACATACACCAGGCTGTTCCGTGTCTCTGAGCCCCAGCTCAGGTTTTGCCCTTGCCTGGAGTTCCTTTACTACCTCTCATGTTGTGGATAATTTCTAATCATTATTAGATTTGCCTCCTCCAGGAAGCCTTCCCTGATACCTATGTACATACACAAAAGTACCGACTCTGTTCCCAGAAGCCCCTGGGCTACCCTCCAACGTAGCACTTCTGACTCTGGGTTGTTACATGTCTTGCTCCCCTGCTGAACTGTGAGCTCATTTCTTGAGGGTCTGCCATGAGCCTGATGTTGGGACCACCTCACTGAAGTCACACCAGGGCTTCCAGTGAGCTCCTCGGTGGCAGAGAGCCTCTCATGAGTGTCCCTGTGTTCCCAGCTCCTGGGGCAGGCCTGGCACCAACACGGATGTGCGGAAAATGTTTACTCTGTGTTGGCTCCCTGGGCCCAGGCTGGAGCTCACATGGCCGCCCGTAAGGAGCTGCCCGTGAGGTGCCCAGACAGCTGCGAAGGCCAATGGGACGTGTGGGTGCCGGGTCCCCGATGGCTCGTTCTTGTCACAGTGTCCTTTTGACCCTGTCTAATGAGAGCAGCAGGGATGGGCCTGGTGCTGGGCTGCCACCCACCTCTGATGGGAAAGTTTAGGTGGCCATTGCCCTCCTGAGCCTCAGTTTCTCCTTTGGTCAGATGGGCCCCAAATACCCACCACTGCAGGTCGTGCTGAAGACTGAATGGAGTGTGCCGCAGCGCCCCTGGCTCAGGGGAGGTGCTCCGCACACAGATGATGGGACCATTGCCGTCACTGTCATTGTCACCTTCACCTGTCCTCACTACCTCTCCCAACGACATGAACGGAGATGGTGGTGGGGCACCCCGTCCCTCACTCAAGGAGCCTGTGGCCCAGTGTGGGCTGCAGGAGCTGAAAGCACTTCGGTGGGAGTCCTCACTGACCAGGGCGGGTCGCGTGGGCACTGAATCGGCACCTGTGAGTTGCCATGTTAACAGGATGGAGAGTGACCTCAGGAACCTCTGTGGCTGCCTGCACCCAAAACCCTCTGAGAGCGAGTGCTGGCGTCGGGTCTGGGGACCACAGTGGGCAGTGTCCCACCTGCACTGAGGTGTTCCCATCCCGGGTCCTGCCCACAGTCATCAGGCAGAATGGAGGGAGCCCGCTGGAGTGCTCACCGCTGGCTTCCTGGAGGAACATGCAGCGCCTTCTGGGAGCTTTGAAAGCTGGAGGGTGGCCTGCAGGAGCTGGGAGACCATTCTCACGTTCACCTCCTGGTTTACAGATGGGAAGTGGAGGTCTGAGAAAGCAGGGCCTTCCTGAGGTGGGACTCAAACCTGGTGGGCGGCTCCACCCCTCCACGTTGCTTTTCTGCGGGGGGGTAATGGCTCCCACCGCACTCTGTCCTGGGAAGAGGGAACGAACCGTGCCTGTCCGGCTGAGCTCGTGGTGAAAGCAGGGACCTGGGAGCCAGACTGCTAAGGTTCGGATCCCACCTGGGTAGCTTGGACAAGCTATTCAACCTCTGTCTGTCTGTAGAATAGAGCTAATAAAAGTACCTACTTCCGGGAGAGAGCGTGAGGCTTAAACAAATGAGTGCACATGAAGTATTTGCTCACAGCCTGGCACACGGGACGCACTGTGCAAGCGTTGGTTGCTCTTCTGGAGGTGATGGTGTGGTACTGATGGAATGGATGGTGATGTTAACAATGATGACTCTGATAATGATGGTGATGATGAGGAGGAGGAGGAGGAAGATGAGGAGGAGGCGGATGAGGGTGTTGATGATGGTGATGCCTGTGCTACTGCCGATGAGGATGAGGATGATGGTACCGTGGTCATCATGTTGGTGATCCTAATGTCTGGTATATGAAAACAGGTGTGGCTTTGTCTTTTTCCAGCCAAATATGCTGCCCATCTCCTGCAGCAGACGTCACTAATCCATCCCCGCACCCCCAGACAGGCACTCCCACTTTAGGGGAAACCCTTGTTCCCGCCCTGGGCCCGGGGCCCGCAGGCCCCAAGCTGGTGCAGAGGCACATGCAGAGGCTGAGGCCGGAGTGTGCCGGTGGGGGGGGGGGCGGGGGGGGAAGGCGGGCAGGGACGAGTGCGCTGTCCTCAGATCCGCTAGACCTTGCTCTTGACTCCGGGAAGCACAGGGGAAAGACACTCAGCAGAGATGCCTGGAGGGCACGCCTCCCATGGTCTGGTCTGCCTGGTTCTTCACGGGAAATGAACCCAGCTTGCGGGCGGCCCCAGGTAGGGCTGACCAAGCCTCCTAAACCCTTAACCGTGTTACCTTGAAACCCCTGCTGGTTGCAGAAACCCCTTTAGCAAGCCCAGCCTCCGAGGCAGCCCATCACCCGCCTTCCCAGATGGCTCCTGAGCACGCCTCCCAGGCCGACGTGTGTATGGTTGAGACTGGGCCTCTCTGTGCACAGCCGCTGGTGTCCGGGGAGCGGCCTGGGGCTCCGCGCGGTCAGCTGACTGCCAGCGGGGGCTTGCTGCAGCGAGGCTGGGGCACCTCGGACTTTTGGGAAGGGCTGGGGGCAAGGCTGAGGATAAGTCAGTGTCTTCTGGACGACTTGCATCTTGGCAGAATTTGGAGCGACTTGAGGTAAACTCATGCAGAGTCGGAGGGAACATTAAAGAGTGTCCAGGGCAGCCCCTGAGTTTTACAGATGACTGCGCCAGACCCATACACACCTCCCCAGACCCATAGACACCTCCATTTTGGCCCATGTCACCCTACATTTATATTTCCCTGTGTGTCCTCCTGGAAGGTGGACCCCTCAAGGGCAGGGTCTGTGACCTATTTATCTCCAATCCCTGGAACCTAGCACCAGGCCTTGTTGGAAGGCATCTGTTGGGTGAAAGTGTGGATGGCTGAGTCTCAACAGTCACCTCCTCCAGGAAGCCTTCCCTGCTTCTCCAGACAGGTGAGCTGTTTGTCACCTGTGAGCATTCCCCCCTCGGAGCTCCTGTTATACTGGGTTTTTTTGTTTTGTTTTGTTTTTAAAGATTTTATTTACTTATTTATTTTAGAGAGGGGGAAGGGAGGGAGACAGAGAGGGAGAGAAACAGCAATGTATGGTTGCCTCTCACATGGCCCTCACTGGGGACCTGGCCCGCAACTCAGGCATGTGCCCTGACTGGGAATCGAACCGGGACCCTTTGGTTCCCAGCCCGCGCTCAATCCACTGAGCTACACCAGCCAGGGCGTGTTACACTGGGTTTTGATGACCTACCTGTGCAACTTAGCAGGCCTGGCCCCAGAGCTCGTGTCGGGGACAATGATTGTCCATTATCAGTCCTAAGGATATTAGGGAAGGCCTCCCAGAGCCTCCCCAAACTCTGAAGGTTTCCCAGATGAGGCAACTGATGCCTGAGAGAAGAAGGGACTAGTCTAAGGACCTCTGGTATAGACCAGTAGCAGAGTTAGGTTGGGGACATTGGGCCCAGGGAGGTCAACCTCTAGCCAGGTCCCCAGCTGAGAAGCGGCAGACCCTGGATTCCAACCCCGGGCGGCCAGGAGATCCCAGCAGAGGACTAGGCCCCCACCAGCCCATCTGAACAAAGTGGGGGGAGATCCTTGGCTGTGGAGTCTCAGAGGGGAATGAGGAAATCCTTTCCTAGGTTCACCCCGCCCCCCGACTCTGCCACCAGCTCATCTGAGCCAGGCCCTGTGAACACGATAGTCTCAAAGCGCATCGCCCATCATGTAGCTAGGAGGCAGCATCCCTTGGCTTGCCCAGCACTCAGCTAACCACTCTGAGCTGCTGTAATTCTCCCTCCTTTTCTCCCTAACCACACCCCGGCCTTCTGTCTTTTTTGTAGTTCTTCAAACTTGCCGGTTTCCTACCCCAGGGCCTTTGTATACTGTTTCCCCCATCCCCTTCATGCAGCTAAGCCTATCCGTCCCAGCGCACCAGACCGCCTATGCCTGGGCCTTCAGAGAGCTGCCAGGGCCAGCTCTGCCCTGGCCTTCTCGTCTGAATTACTGGGGCCTGTTTGTGTGCAGCCCCCTGAGGGGCCAGGCCAGGGGTGAGGAGGGGGCATTTCATCCCCTTTAAATGCTCAACTCATTTAACCTTAATTGCTTTGTTTTCATAGACATTGGCTAAGGAAAAGGACCAAATTATGGCTTGAATTGGGTCTTACTAATCTTAATTAAAAGCTCTCGTTTATAATCAGGACCAGGCCCCAAACGAGGAGCAAATGCCCTCAAATGGCTTGTTTAAATAACTAAGACCCTCTGGATAACCACCGCGCAGCCTGCACCGGCGGCGCTCAGTGCCCCTTCTGTGTGCGCTTAACTTTTTAGACCATTTACTCAAGCGGTGTATCCCACTTGCAAGTTCCAACTCAGGCCTTCTGCAAAAGGCTATAATTAAAACTCTTGGGGGAAATAAATTTTTGTTTTGGCCACAGTATATCAAATATATTATTATTTTCCCCTTTTCTGTGAAAAGGAAAAAAATGACAACCTTATGGGTATCGCAGATCACAAAATTAGCATGTGTGTAATGAATGTAAATAGTCACTTCCTGAATTTTATGTCCCCGGGGCCCACTTGTCAGTCACTGAAGTTGGGTAGATTACAGGACATGCTATTAAGTGTTTTAACAAAACTCCTAATAACACACCCGCTGATCCATTTAGTCTAGCAGCAGAAAAAAAAATCTTAAGACCAATTGGCCTTCTTAGAAAATAATGTCTATGACCTTATTAAATCATTTTCATCATCATTATTGCACACGGTCCTGAAACTCCAGATAAAATTCTGCTTTCTGGGAGGCTGGGCCAAGCAGCAGGAGGTAGGCTGCGGAGGGGGGGGTCTTCTTCAAGTCTTCCGACGGTGATGATGGTGCTCACGCAGGCCTCCTGGGTAGGGATGGAAGGGGCTCGCGTCCCACAGGCCAGCAGGCGGGCGGAAATTGGCTGTGACTTAAAATTCCAAGTTGCTGTCAGCTAGCAATTAGGTTGTGTTGCCTGCAATGGTCCCAGCTCTAACGCAGAGTTTCGGCTTCTGGGAACCTATGCCTTTTTTTTTTTAAAGAAAAAAAAAATGAAAGGCTCATACTGTGGGCATTTAAGCATCAAAGGCAAGTTCACCTTCCCAATCCTCCACCTGCAAAAGGTGTCCGCTGGACTGGAGTCAGTTCAGGGTCGAGAGTATTCGCTGGGCCCCTATTCTGGGCCAAGGGTGGTGACGGAGCCAAGGCGTGTTTTCCTGGCCTTACTGGTTGGGGAGACACATGTGATTGTAGCAGGGTGCGCAAGGAGCAGCAGTGGAAATCCAGAGCAGACTCCGCGAGGGTGAAGAAGAGGGGGAGTATCTGAGCCCGAGGAGGAGACGGGGAGACCCTAGAGGGGCTCCCAGGCCGGCCGCCTCAGGGCTGCTAAGTTAATAAAGCAGAGCGGCCGCGGGTGTCTGCGTTCCTTCCAGCTCTGGGGGCCCATGGAGGTGACTGTGGCGAGGATGCAGAGGCCTGCGGGGTCTGGTGTATCCCGCAAGTGCCTCCAGCTCCCTGAGGCTGGCTCGGGCCCCAGGCAGTGGCAGCAGAGACACCTGCCTCACAGAGAGCAGGTTGGAGTGACGGTGGGACGCCTCGCTAAGCTTCCTTTTTTCTCTGAAACCCCATTTCTCCGAGGGTTGGCGGGTCTCTGCCCCCACCCCACCCACCCCCATATCTCCGAGCTCCCCAGGCAGCGGGCCCCTCGCCGCCCCTCCCTCCAGGCCCTCTCGCCTTCTCTTGGCCGCTCCTTATTACAGCGGCTGTATTTGTTTTCCCACCGCAGGAACGCCAAGCAGAAAAAACCATCATTTCTAAGAAAATAAACGGCAGGCTGCTGGCCTGTGACTGCTCCTGAAATGGACGGCGGCCTTCCCCAAAGGCCTTGAGACAAAGCGGGCCAGGGGGCTCGTGCATATGGGCAAGGTCAGGGGGTCTCGGCGGGTGCCCTGAGGGGGTCCTCCAGATGGGCCAGGG
>PVJI01024381.1:0-22031 GCA_004026765.1 Micronycteris hirsuta
ATTTCATTCCACCCTGGGGAGATTAACATACCTAGTTATACTCAGTGGCAACCAATCACTCACATTAAGGGACATAGGAAAAAGGAATATGAAAATAAATGTAAAAAGTCGTATATGTAAACTGTTATCCTGACAATAAAGACTACGTTAAAGTCTCCTATCATTCAGATATAAATATATCTTTAGAGAAAAGTTTCAACTTCTTTATCAGAAAATTTCTGTGAAATGTTTTAGGAAGTTAAAATGGAAAAACTATAAAGACTATTGAGTTCTGTTTACGATATTAATACATTTCAGTGCTACTTAATAAGAAAGTTGTAATAAGTGAAGTTAATAGTACTTATATTAGACAGTTATTACAAGGCTTAGATACAGTTATATTTGCAAAGATATTGGAACACTGGCTTAAAAATGTTCTAAAAGAAAAAATATGAAAAGTGCTAATGGGGCCAATTGGCTAAAACTTTGCAATACTTATTAGTCAAAAAAGAGTATGTTGGATTTAGGAACAAAGCAGATTTAAAACTGATTATGAATTATGAATATTATGTTCCTAAAGTAGAGTATTTCCTCCATTTTCCTCTGTAAGAAAATACAAGGGGAATGTTTTCATTGAAGAAAATTGAGGGGTGGTAACTAATTAGTATCACAAGACTAATTAATTAGCATTCCACATACCTATAATTAGAAAGTGTTTAATATGGTCTGAACCAGTGTGATTTTATAATCCTGGCCTGAGGAATCAGTCAGTAGGGCAGTATTTATTTTGGGATTTGAAAACAGCACTTATCAAATGTGTTTCCAGGAAGAATTTGTAAGAATGTCAACTCCATTGATTTCGAGTTGAAGAAAACACAAAAAACAATTCAGATGCACAACCATTGTATTTTTTTCCTCAGAATTAGTTGATTAGATATTGAGAAATTTTATTTAAACTTTAGCTCTCCAAGTTTTCCTTCTCTTATAGCTTACCCTGATGTTTAATTACCTTATATTTGTTGGTTAGTTTCCCTCTTTCTTATGAACATATTAGCATGCAACCATAACTATGTTAAATTACCATCAAAAAACACATAAAAATCAGTGGAGCATGCTGTTTTCCTTTTCACACTACGTGGAATCGGCTCTAAGTGTATTAGAATATTTTAACAAGTTGAGGGAGTTTTTATTTGAGCTCTGACTCTAACACAGCTCAGCCTGATTGAACCTATTGAGAGGTACCTGTGGTTCTCTGTGTGGTATTCTGGACTGTCATAATAAAGGGTATCCAGGACAGATTTAATTTTTTCTACTCTGGATTTAATCCACAAATATTTTCAGAAGTAAAGAGAAGAAGAAACAAAGAGCAGAGTGAGGTATGGGTTGAAAGTTTCCATAGGGAGGCTCCACTGGGAAAGTGGCTTTTGAGTAAAACCTAAAGCAAGGGAAGAAATGAACCACGCGGTGGTTGTGAGAGGGGAGCGTGATCCAGGCAGAGGGAATGGCAAATAAAGACTGTTAGGCTGCAAAACGACCGGCTTGTTCTGGAACCAGTGATGCAGCTGACCTGGCTGGAGCTGAGTGAAGGAGGAAATAAAAGATGTGTTCAAAGACAAAATGAAGATGCAGGCCTTAGAGGAGCTTTGAGACCATTATAAAAATTGTGGCTGCTTCTGTGCATCAGATAAAAGGCAATGGGAACATTTTGAAAAGAGGAATGGCATGATCTCAACAACCTTTCCGCAAGGCATTCTGTAAGTTTGGAAAATATGATAATGTTGTGCATATTTTGACATCATAGACCACGTGAAAACTTCATGGGAGCACCCATGACAAAAACAACTAGCAATTAAAATCCTTGTTAAAATCTCTGAACCAAAACACTTGTTAGTTCAATTCAATCTCTGTCCACTTTCTGTTTGTAAGAAGGTAGCCAGTCACTTAATCAACAGTTAGATATTTCTGAACTTGGGAAATTTGCCCCCATTTTCATCCTCAATCTTGCCTACAGCCAGGATATAGGAATGTGAGTTTGGGGAAGGTATAAAATACTATCTAAATATACGACTAGTGACATTCACAAGTTATGTCATGTTATTGAAAGATTATTTGATTTACTACTCATGATATTTATACATTATCTGATTTATCAATGGTCAAACATAAATATCTAAAATTATAATAACCTTAAGCATCAACCTTAAGCATCAAAGCATTGTATTGTAATATTGTAATCTATTCAGATGTATTTCTTCTATTTTTGTAAAATAAGGTAAAAAACTATATCTCATCTTTGGAGCATTTTCCCTCTAATTACAAATAATTATATTATAGCTAAAGCAAATTATTTTTCATATTAATAATTGGCCTCTTAATGAGGCAAAAGACTATGCTTATCCTTTTAAATATTTGTGATAAAATATTTTTCTAAGCAAATAAATGTCTTTTCCATTCCATTTGGCTGTGCATAAATAAAGAATGTGAATGTCAACAAATGCCTTCCTCAAATATCAGAATCTGTGATTGGCTTCCAGAGATAATATCAACAGCCAGTGGAAACAAATTTCTAAAACTTTCTGTCTCTCCCAGGATATCATTTGTTTATAAAATTTTGCACAAATTTAGTTGCTGAGTATCCATATTTTATTCCTACTTTTATTTTTAGCCAAAATAGGGGGAAAAACATGTGTGAAAAATTTCTGTCTCTTTCTGGTTAAAATAAAAAAAATCATTTTATAATACATTACACGAACTATTTTAAGCAAGTTTTACTTTAAAAATATCACTCTTACCCTATCAGTGAAAATTGTGTCATTCACCTTCCGAATTAAAAAAATTAAAACTCAAATTTTGAAATTTAAGTTGATGCCTACAAACTAACTCCATTGACTTACTAAATATTATACCATTATTTGTCATAAGCATTGTTACATGCCAATAATACAGCATCTTCTCCATGAAGTAGGGTTCTATAGAAAGAAGCAGATCAATAGCAACATGAATCAGAGAAATAAGGTAGGAATAGCCAGTTACTCACAAGACATCAGTACTCACTTTTTAAAAAGCACACTCGGTGGCTAGAAGTTTTGTAAACTGATTTGGTTATTTGCCATTTTAATCTAATGTCACAACTTGGTGACAGAGCTTTCTGAGTTGTACCCCTGAAGCCCAAGAAGAAAGACTAGCCAGGTTTCTTCGAGTACCCAAATGTGCAGGAGAGACTTCCCTCTTGTGAATACCTACAGTACCCAACATAATGATAGTAGTATTTTATCACCAGTAGCTCTGATTTCTCCTCATTTTGTTGGTGACAGCACTGAACTAATAAAGGCTTTTCAGGCTCATCCATTTGTCATCTGGCCCTGATTTCCACTGACCTATCTTATTCTAGTAAGACCATCATGTAACCCTAGCCAGTTGTCCCACAGCACCCTGTGTGCCAGGGCACCCTCAGAACCCAGCACAGGGTCTGGCGCCAGCCAGGGGGCCGGTTATCTGGAGGCAGCCAAGCAATGCTCGAGAGAGGGATATCATTAAGATAAAATCATCTTGGTTCAAATCCTAGAACTGCCCTTCTAACTCTGACCTTAAGCAAATTACTTAACTACATTTGTAGTATATTTTAACGTCTGTAACTATTACATGGGGTTCAATGAGGTAATACATGGTTTTAGCAGTGAGTTCTCTATGTAAAAGTTTATTAGTGTTATACACTAAAGCTGTAAAAGAAAACCAAAAATTGGGGATGGCTTAGATAGAACGACACTCCCTTTTATACGCATGCACTAAGAACCATCTCAGTCTCTCCTTTTATTAAAGTCTTCTTTATCTCACTTTTAACGAACCATAAGCAGTGTGATCATGAATTTTATGGATTGAAAAATAGTTTTAATAAGCTTTCATAAATACAATTAAGTAAGGATTTCTAAACTGGAATAGGATATAAACATATTCTAGAAAAAATGATCTCAAATTCTTTCATTGTGTTCCTATTAAAATGATCAGTGATACTATAATGAAACTTTTTGTCAAAAATAAAAGAATGCCATTAAAAAAAGCCTCCTTCTGATAAGAGCTAGAAAAAGAGAAATGTAGTCAGTCCAGTCACATTAAAAGAAAACAGAGTCAATATGAACAATGACAGTAGATCATGATTTATATTAAAAAGGGTTTTCAGCTAATAGAATATCTGTTTGGTTTCCAGTGAATAATGCTTTCCAGTATTTGGAAGCAGTAGCATCTGTTCTCATATAATATATTAAAGGAGGAGAATTAATTTGTCTTTAACCATGTGCTATAAAACATATTAATTGTGAACTCAAAGAATAATGAAACATTATTTCAACTGAAGTGAAATCAGATCTAAGTTTATTAATGTGATATGATGCTACATTAAATATAGACTATTAATAACAAGTAGAAGAACTGAAACATTTTTAGGGATTATTTGGGATAAGATTGCTTACACATAATGACATAAACAAATCACATAGTTATGAAACAGAATAGACTTTGTAATAAGACAGACTTAGGTTTCAGATTTCTTTCTTTTCTGATCTTGGACAAGTTACTTGAATTCTCTTCATTGAATCACCTCTATAACATGCACAGGATTTTACCTGCTAGAGGAGATTATCTCCTTAAAGTGTTGAGGCTAGGGACTAATTTTATGTTATATAATTAAGTGTGGTTTCCTTTACTTCATCCTGTTATTCTGTTCTAACAAGTATATGAGTTTGAGTAGTTTTTCTTTTTTATGACATGTAAAAATTTACGTAAAAGACTAACTCAAACTGTACTAATTAAAGTCATATGCTTCTTTAAAATTTAATTTTAGAAGTTAATACATATTATTAGAACTGATATTATGTAGAAAGAAGCTGATTGAACAAAGGATTTAAATATTTGCTAGTTTTACTTATATATGATCCCTTTATCTTAGGATTTAGAACCCCTTTACTTAAGGAATATGTACGAAGCTTGAAAACAGAAAAAAGAACTGATTAATGATCAGTCTCTTGCACATGCCAGGCATTTTCTGCCTCACCATCTCCATTCACTGCTGCCTCTGCTTGGACTGTGCTTCTCTCTCACACCTGAAAGATTAATTTCTTCTCTTGGTTTCAGTTTTATTCAAAAGCCACGTTCCCAGTGAAGTTTCTCCATGACACCTTATCTATAAATTCAATCCATATCCTTCTCTCATTGTTTTTTCCCTGTAGTACATATTACTTTAAAATATTATATAATGTGTTTGCTTATCTTGGAGGAATGTTTCATAGAAGAGACCTTGATAAGGGAGAGACAAAACTTGGAAATGCATACAATTGGCTAAGGCAAGTGTTTATATTGAAACAGGATACAACTGAGATTTAGAACCACTGGAAGAGAACTACGATAATCAGAAATTCACTCTTCTTGAAATGCAACATAAGAATAATGAATTTAATATGAATATCTTGAGGATGTTAATGGATGGGTGGAAGTAGTGAGAAATCAAAACACTAAGAAGACAAGTGTTACCGCTTACTGAATTTATTATCAGGGGATGAGTCAGACGCTTTCAAAGAGAAGCTGTCAAAATATGCCAAAAACAATGGCACCACTTTAAACAATCCTGTAACGCAGCTGGCATTAAACAGATAACTGATCATCCAAAGGAGAAAAACGTACCTAACCACACTATTTCATAATGTCTAAATTAAATGAAAATGTCTCTATTTAAGTAATTAAATATATAGATTCAGATATTTCTTTTTTGTTCTTTTATACTCTCAGGAAACTATGTGCATAGAGTTCCCAAAAATTAACTCAGAAAAATGGCCTCCTGATATAATTCCTATAACTTTTATTGAGTTAAATGTAAATAAACTTATATATCAGAACATAGAAGAAATATTTTGGATCTTTCCATTTTCTCGACTTTGATAGCCTCTGTGCTATATTGGCAACTGTATGACCCCATAATTTATTTATATGAAGATTCAAAATCCTTTCTATGTAAATAAAAATGATGTCAGAGACATTTTAAATGTTCAACTTGGAAGAACTCTTTGTAACTATATTTTCTGCAAATGAAATGTTCTCCATGTTGAGAAGCAATATGAACTACATAGTTAGACATTATCCATAAACACTTAAAAACTTATTTTTCATCTCAGTATATGTATGCCATTTCTTTAATATCAAAAGAAATTAAGTTATATAATAACTATGAGAATGTCCACTCTGATATATAGTTCCTCAAATTCATAAATGTTCCAAAAACACAGAAATTTTATGAGTTACAGGGAACAATGTTTTTAAAGCTTTAGAATAGTTATAATCAATAGATATTTCTGTGATTACAAAAATGTGGTATATGTGTGCTTCCCAATATAGTAACCAAAATTCATTTGTGGCTATTGAGCACTTGCACTGTGTCTAATGCGACTAAGAAACTAAATTTTTAATTTAATTTTAACTCAAACTTAAAAAAACTACATATGGCTAATGGTTACTATACTGGACAAAATAGTTTTTAAATAAAATTAAAAGTACAGAGTGAATTACCTTGAACAGTTGCTGTTCCTCATAGACATTTTCTTAATATTGCTAATTGATACATAAAATTAAATAATATTAAGGAACAGTCTTCACATTTTTATGAGTTCATTCACTCATATCTCAATAATTTACAGAGACCAATACAACTATGTACACCATGCAAATGATGTCTCTGCACTTGCACGAAAGAATACTAAGATAATTAATTAAATAAATTTGCTATTTATCTGTTTTAAGAATGTTGTTGAGAATGTTGCTTATAGTATCACCTTTATGAAAATACACGGAATAAATTTTTCATAGGACTTGGTACCAGGATATGCCATGAAATTAATAACTTTTTTTACCTCTCTCTTTTTTTCTTGCTGCTAGGGAGCTTAGTCCAAATTTGCAGCCCTTCTTTTAAAATTGAGTAGTTATTGATAACATATGTCTTAATAATAAACTAACCAAACGTACTGTTTTGAATTAAGTTTTCTATTCCTTTCTTGTACCTGGCTAAGTTTTATCAATTTATTCTTCATTTTACAAACCCTACTTTATTTCAATATAGATAGATGGATAGACAGTATACTTCAGATACTTTATTAAAGAATATATAATTATATAGAGTTCTAAATTTCATTAATAATTGAAAAAATATATTTCAAAACCATAATGAGCTACCACTGTACTTCTATAAGAATGATGAATATTAAAAAAATATCCTCCCCAACAAAAAATAAAATCAAAAACTGATGATAACAAGGGTTGGCCAAAATGCAGAGCAGGGACCACAAAAATTTCAATACTGATTGTAGAAGTATAAATGCGTATGCCAAGTCTGAAAGACTCTTTCAGCAAAATGGTTTTCTAAACCAAAGCTGAGCAAATGAATAGCTATGACTCAATAATTCTACTTTGATATGTACTCCCAACAGAGATGCTACATATGTGTACTAAAAGGCATGTACAAAATGTGCATTGCTCTACTACATGTAACAGCTACCAAACGTAACCGCTCCATGTTCAACAACAGTAGAATTGATAAATTAATCATGGTATATTCACACAAATTATGCTACACAGCAAGGGAACATTGAAATAGTGATACTAAATTTCACAACATACTGTTGAGTGAATAAAACAAGAAACAAAAGTACACATATTTTATGATTCCACTTATATGAAGTGCAATACAGACAAACTTAGCCTTTGGTGTTAAGGTCAGGTTACGGTTACTTCTGGGGAAGGGAGGAGTAGTGATTGGGTACCAGCAAGAGAGAAACTTTTGAGGTGTGTGTATGTTTGTTGATTTGGGAGGTGATTACCCAGTGTGCTTCATTATAGAGGTGCCAAATTGACGGAGATGCACACTTAGGATTTGAACAATTTTTTCCTGTTTGTGATACATGAAGGAAATTATCAAAGTTACCTTAAAAGTTATATTACACAACATATATCTGTGTGCCACAGTCCAAATATTCTTAGGAGAAAATCAATAAATGAATACAAACATTGAAAAACATGAATTCAAAGTGATAAAGATCAAAAGGCCCAAGGGAAATTTTTCATCAAGTGCTAAAATTGCCATTTTTCATCATATAAACTCATTGTGATTAGTATATAGTGCACATGTTAGAGAATGTATTGTATCAACTGAATTATAATTTCTTAACATTTAAACATTGTCTCATCTATTTTTTATAGTGTGGAATATAAATAAGAACACAAGAAATACAATTTCAGAAATTCGGTCTAGGAAACATTGGTTGCTTTTGTTTTCTTTCTGTTTTTATAGGAGTTTTCTACCTTGAAGGCTAAAAGGAAAAACAAGCCTTGGAAATGTTACTTATCTTCATGCTGTGAACTCATTACTAACAAGGACAATACTATGGTAGTTTAAAAAAATCCTGTGAAGAAAATCCTCATTAGCAATTTAATATGGGCATAGTTTGCATACATTATAATTACCTAATGTTTAAAACCTCTATACCGAATTTTTACTTTTCCTGTGGCTATATGCCCACTTTTCTTAAGTTGATTTATTAATGTCCAAGGTTGCTTTGCAGTTTTATCCTTTTAGCAATAATAGATGCAATACATCACAAAAACAAATTTTTAAGAGAACATCATTAGAGTGATGTAGCACTAGTAATAAACCCCTTCACACTTGGATGAACTTAAATCAGTTTCTCTTTATTGATTTTTGGTCATAACATAATTTTAAAGTTCAACTCAGTTAATAAAAAAAGATTTGCTCTGGTGTTATGGGCAATATTCTTGTGTTGCAAGATTCCACTTCATTTGTGGAAGACTGTTTTACTTGTATCATATGTGGATCTTGAATATATATAGAAATGAGAATACTATTTTATGATAATCTCTATGTGTAATATATTTCCTCACCTTTTATTGATGTGAATTCTTCAACTCACCCTCATCATGACAGGATCCAATGATTACATAAGTGAACATTTATTAGGAAATAATTGCCTCCAATTTGTATATATTTTGGGGGGCATAAAATGTTAAAGTTTATAATTTATTAAATGTACAAATAGTTGATCTGTTTAAATAATTTATTCTATGTATTTTAGGAGAGCATTTTAATTGCTTTTTACTAACGACATGATCATCTTTAGAATGCTACATGTTTTTTATGTGGGATTGACAAACCTATATAGTGAGTAGTTTTCTGATTTTGTAATTTATTCATGAAGCTAGTCTTAAAAATCAATTACTCTAACTTGTTTTTAACATTATGAATCAAAGACTCTATAAGTGTCTATCCTATCAGGAGAATTAGTTTCTTCATTCAGAATTAAGTAATTGAATGCATGTGAAAGGTAAAAATTAGGTTGCCTATGAACTCAAGTAAGGTTATTAAACTTGTACTTACTACTATTCTTCCTGTGAAGCTGTGTCTATCATAATAGTTTTCATGCTTCCCCCACTTCAATATAATGGGTTACAGGTGCTTCCTCGTTTTCTGGGCTCACTCAGATATAGTCCACAGAATTTTTAAAATCCCCAGCTCCCTATGGATATTTCCTGGCCTTTAGCTTTTTATACAAGGAAACCAATCACAACGCAAGAGAGCAAGAGGTCAGACTACCATGACATTACGTCCACTCTTACATCATCTCAAAAAGGAAGTTAACAAATTTGTATGCTTCATTTTTAACATGCCATACAATACACCTCACATATATGTTAAACTCTACACATAAAAATGTCTGCTCCATGATATAGTAAGCACACACTAAAGAGAAAGGTAGCACCAGACAATTAGCAATCAATCGTTTGAGGAACATTTAAAGATAATTGTAGTATTAGCTTGGATGACAGATTATATTTTTCATTGAATCATGATTCTGACAGAAAGAAAGGCAATGGATACTTGCTCTGTTATGCATTGGCTTAAACAGGGTAAGATCTATATTTATTAATTTATCTAGAGAGAAAAAAGTTTTCTATGAGGTTCACCAGAGCAAAATTCTAAAATATACATCTCCAGTATTTCTCCATCACCTCTTATCAAGCAACTTGACATATCTGTAATTGCAAATGATATCTAAATTTTAAAATTCACTTGAAATATGTTCACCTATTCAACAAATATGCATTTAGCTAGGTATCCTATATTAAGTATGTAGGGGGAAATATAGACAGAAAATTCCCTCCTTAATTGAAAGGGCAGAAGTAGATATGGCAACATTTGTTAGTATAGTAAGTAACACGTGTCTATAGAGTGTGGCCAGGATAAGCCTAGGCAGGCAACAGACATTGGAGTATAAAGTCCCAATGAGAAAAGCAGGGAACTACTTACCCCATTTCTCACAGTGACAACCAAGTTCCCATCAGAACACATCAAATATGTTTGGAGGTAGTTTAACAGAGCCATTAAAACAGGTTTCAGAATCATAAAGAACTCCTTTCAAATTCAATTTAAGACACTTGTCATGTTGCAGAGCACAAATAATTTTCTTAAGATACTTATGCTTAACATATGTAATCTATAAAATGAGTTCACTTGGATTTCTGGGAAGATTAAATAAAATAATACGTGTAAAACACCTAGGTTCCAGAACGTATAATACATGGTCAATGAAGTGTAGGTTTCACCTGCCACACTTATCACCTGAGACAGAGTTTTGAGCCAACGTGTATCGTGACTACAAAAAAGATTAACATTTATTTGTAAATATGCTAAGAACATTTTTCACTAAAAAACTGAATGCCTAATACTTTCGGCTAGGCTCTATGACATCATGTCACATGATTATCTTCAAAATTGTCATTAGAGAAATAAAATAGTTGTTTTGCTGATGAGACCTGCTTTAGAAATATTGGCATTAAACCTTTTATAGGTTGCGCATAAGTACAGGACCTACTGTGCATTTCAATTGGTAAGAATTTCAGGCCTGTGTATGGCTTTAATTAATAATACTTGTTGAACGAACTAAATTTTTCTAAGGAAGGCTTATTCAAAAAAAACTATAGGCAATTTGCATCTCTCTGATGGCTAATGATGTTGAGCATCTTTTCATATGACTCTGGGCCGTCTGTATGTCCTTTTTTGAGAAGTGTCTGTTCATGTCTTTTGCCCATTTTTTAATTGGGTTTTTTGTCTTCCTGGGGTGGAGTCGTATGAGTTCTTTATATATTTTGGAGATCAGCCCCTTGTCTGAGGTATCATTGGCAAATATGTTTTCCCATACAGTTGGTTCTCTTTTTATTTTAATACAATTTTCTTTAGCCCCACAGAAGCTCTTTATTTTAATAAGGTCCCATTTGTTTATTCTTTCCTTTATGTCTCTAGCTCTAGGGGACATATCATTGAAAATGTTGCTGCATAGAATGTCTGAGATTTTACTACCAATGTTTTCCTCTAGAACTTTTATGGTGTCACGAGTTACATTTAAGTCTTTTATCCACTTTGAATTTATTTTTGTGCATGGTGTAAGCTGGTGCTCGAGTTTCATTTTTTTGCATGTGGCCGTCCAGATTTCCCAACACTATTTGTTGAAGAGGCTATTTTTACACCAGTCAGAATGGCCATCATCAACAAAGCAACAGATAACTGTTGGAGGGGATGTGGAGAAAAGGGAACCCTACTGCACTGTTGGTGGGAATGAAGACTGGTGCAGCCATTGTGGAAAACAGTATGGAACTTCCTCCAAAAAATGAAAATGGAACTGCCTTTCGACCCAGCAATTCCACTACTGGGATTATACCCTAAGAATCCTGAAACACCAATTCAAAAGAACCTATGCACTCCAATGTTCATAGCAGCACAATTTACAATAGCCAAGTGCTGGAAACAACCTAAGTGCCCATCTACAAATGAATGGATCAAGAAACTATGGTACATCTACACAATGGAATTCTACACAGCAGAAAGGAAGAAGGAGCTTATACCCTTTGCAACAGCATAGATGGAACTGGAGAGCATTATGCTAAGTGAAGTAAGCCAGGCGGTGAGGGACAGATACCATATGATCTCACCTTTGACTGGATCATAATCAACAAAAGCAGAAAGCAAGCAGAACATAACCAGAGACATTGAAATTAAGAACAGTCTAACAATAGCCGGGGGGAGAGGGGAGGGGACAAAGGGGAGAAGGGTTTTCAGGAATCACTATGGAGGGCATGTGGACAGAACCAAGGGGGAGGAGGGAGTCTAGGGAGGGGGGTTGGGTTGGAAGGGGAGGGAGGAGGGGAAGGGAGAGGATGCAAATAACTGTAATTGAACAACAATAAAGTAATTATTAAAAAAAAACTATAGGCAATTTAATCCTTCCATAATATATAAAAAAGAAAACACTTTCCCCCCAAATAAACTTTAACTCTATTCTTCAAAGACTAAAACATCATTATTCTGGCTACAGCAATCATCCTTTTGTTTTGTCTATGTGTTTGCTTGTTCATTTATAAAGACACAGAGATGGTAAGCCAATAAGGAGACAGCAAACTCAGGCCACGTTCTCATGAGATTTAACTCTGTGGACAAACAGCTAGAATTAATAACATCCGAACCTGGAGCTAGTCAGTCAGCTAATTGCTTTCAACAATGTTCTTCATGAATCCAGATAGTGCCATTCCATTTTAGTTAAATGGGAATTCCACATTGGCAGGAGAGCCTGCAGTACTCCCATCTCCCTCCTGGTGGGCACTGTCTTCCACAGCATGCCAGTGGCCCATGTTCTCGTGTGCTAGCTTTGTGGGATTTACCCTGGCAATCGGGTTTATGTGCCTCGAAGAGACTGGAGAGCCACGCAATCTCTCAATTTACACTTAATATGCAAAATGAGATATTCAAAATTTCCAAATATAACCATGTTTGCTGCTTTTTAAATCCCAACATATCTTTTCAAAGTTCATCATATTTTCTAGAACGTTTATTCTGCAACGGTGTAAGCCGCTTCGTTAACCACTCAAATGTAATTATTTAAAACAAATACTGTATGATCTCACTTATATGTGGAATCTAATGGACTGATAAAACAGAAACAAAGGCATGGATACATGGAACAGACTGACAGCTGTCAGGGGAGGGGAGGGGAGGGGCAGGGAGGACTGGATGAAAGAAGGCAAAGGGATTAGCCAAAAAAGGTATATACATAACACATAGACAAAGATGATAGCCAGGAGGAAATGAGCACGGGGTCAGGTGGAGGTGGGCAAAGGGGTGGAAACGAGGACAGAAAGGGACTCCACTTGGGGCAATGGGCGCCCGGTGCCATGTGCCGATGATGTTTTATTGAGCTGTACACTTGAAAGCTATATATGGTCTTACAAACTATTGTCACCCCAATAACTAAAATTAAATATAAGTAAAATATAACAAACACACGTATGCAGTCCCTGTGGAGAACAGAGGAACCCACGCTGTGGTTCCTGCTAGAGTTCATTTTTTAGGTAATACTAAAAATTACACAAAACAGTATAATTTTCCAGTTTTAAGAAAAGACGGGAGACTTTGTAGAATCACAGCATTGGGAAGTGGCAAGGTTTAGAGATTATAGTCCAACTCCCTAAAGTTAGAAACTAAAATAATGAAACTCAAAGAAATGGTGACTTTAAAAAGTTTGTGATGGTGCCAAACCCATTTCTTATTTTGTCCCCTAAACATTGTTATACATCTGAGAAGTGTGTATGATGTAGTGTTTTCGTAAAGCTTTTTCACAGTAATCAATATAGAGCCACTAGCCTACATTTATGTTGTCATTCTGATGCACACAGACTCACACAATTTAAAACTGTTAAATGTGTATAGAAATTTTCTAAGTTATAACATTCTTCAAAATACTTCAATACCTGTTCTTCAATTTAAAAAAAAAAAAAGTTATTTAAGCATTTCTCTCAGCTTGAGATTCACAAGATGCCTTGTGATCCCAAATAGTCCACTTTGATAACCTTCTTCCACTTGTGTTAGTTAAATTCAGAATAGCTGGCTTCGAGGGAAAGAGTCAAAATTTAAATAAATTATTCCTACGAGCCCTGCCTGCAGCACTCTTCCCTAGAAGCTATAAAGAACCAATGGGCAACTGTATCACGTATCCCCCATGTCCTGATCATTCATCCCTGAGATTATGTTCCTTTACTCCTAACTCTTACAAAGTAGTATAAGTTGTGTATGTAGCCAAACTGATAATATGAAACACTCTTGGAACCAAAATAGAAGCCTGTAAAAAACTTCCGTTTTTGTCAGTGGAAACAGACTATTATTACAAAGTGACAGTGTTATAACTTTAAAAATGAGCTTTTATTTTTAAGGAATATTTAATTTAGCAATAAAACATGTATATTTTTTATCACCTTGCAAAAAAAAAAATGGATTTTCCATCAGTATTGCCAGAAGTGAAAAGGACCTTCCAGGGTGAAAGAAGTAGAAAACCTATTTCAAATATTGCAGTACCTTAAGGACAAAGAAAATAGTTTTAATTTTGGATAATAAATCATTTTTGTAGCATTCCAAAGATCAAGAAACTTGCTTATCAAAACAGAATTTCGTTGTCACAATGTGAAGTCCCCGGGCAATGAGAACTGCAGTAAAATCTTTCTTCTTCTATAACTGGATCGATAGTTTTGAGTACATAAATATATGTATTCACTGGGTCCCTTTCACCTCCCATATTTCATATTTGATATACATTCTTCAGTGTCACAGGAGACCGGAAGACCTCAATTAAATCTAAACACGGAAGCGCGCTATGAAGTGGATACAAACACACACACACACACACAGAATTCCTACTCACCATTCTGAATACTCTGCATGGCCTCGCCCTAGTTACAAAACCAGACGTTTGGCTTTGTTTCCCAGTCTAAGAATCTATTCAGAGGAATGCCAGCAGAAGATAATAAATAGAGCATACTCTTCCCTAGGACCTCTTGATTTGGAGATAATATAATACAAAGTGCCATCTGAATCACTTATTATATCTCTAGTTCCCGTCTGGTTTGAGATTGTAACAAAGAATATGTTGAAGATGATCTTTCTGCCAAATGGTCTTTGTATGTACTTTCCCCTCCGGCTGAAAGGTACTTTATCTCAATCAAATCCAATGAATGCTTTTGTATTCTTAATTTTTTAGACAAATCATAATTTTTTGGAGGGATCCTTTCTGGCCTCCTTTACCAGGCTATATCCCCAAATGATATATTCTAGGTACTTCTATGTTTATCCTATTTTTGGCATTATTGATCAATTAACATTTCACCCCCTCACTGTGATGTAAGCTGAAGAAAAAGATACTACTTATTTTTGACAATTATACATCTCTTGTTTCTAACAAAAATATGATACATACAGAGTTTTCCATATATTTGGGGTTTTTTTTTTGTAACATTAATGATCTAATTCCAGAACACTCTGTTGTCTGAAACCCAGTTTGAAGTAGACTTCAACATTATCCCTCTCCTTATCAATAAACAAAGGTACAATTTTGTCATGTTCTGACTGAAACATGGGTCAGAAAACAGAATCCACATTGGAGTGGCCATCTCTATTTTGCATCATTGAGTATAAAAACGAAACTGCTTGGAGCTGATAGGATCAGGGGCCATGGATATAAAACAGCAATTCAG
Organism: Micronycteris hirsuta; assembly: GCA_004026765.1. Classification (NCBI taxonomy): domain Eukaryota; kingdom Metazoa; phylum Chordata; class Mammalia; order Chiroptera; family Phyllostomidae; genus Micronycteris; species Micronycteris hirsuta. The sequence goes on from PVJI01024381.1 coordinate 15,601, forward strand.
ATGTCAGCTGTTGGAATCAATACAAAAAGAGCATATGCTCATGAGACTCAGATAATTATTAAACATTAAATGAACATGTAACTTCAGTTGGCATGCAAACCATTCCTTTAGTAAAAAGGGTATCTTTGGTTAAAATGTACCAAGGATCGGGTCCTCAAAACATTGAGGAAATGACCTAGTACGTAATCAGGAAGCCATGATCTTAAGTGCCGTAATCATTTCAAATTTATCTATATGTTACATTTTTATTCTACTTTTTGTTTTTAAGTAACTCAGTACTTTATTTTTATGTTATTGATTTAATCTCCTCTTAGAAAATTATTTTTAAATCACTACTGCATTGGTAAATCATGATTATTTGATGTCCAAGTTTTTAGCACCCAATGAAACATTATCACACTTTTAATTCTTTCATTGAACCATTAGTGCTTGAACTTTCTCAAATTAAAGCCAAGGATGTGAATTCTGAACACTTTCAATTATTTTTTTTTCATTAATTGCTTTCTAGACAACATAATGATAAACAGACATTAGGCTGGTAGTAAACCATAACATCTATAATAAGCTGTCAAATTCCTGCGTTGAATTCATCCCAAAGTATTCAAAGTCCTATTAAGTATTAATTTCTATGCATATAAGCATCATTTTATATCTGTTATCAAAAATGTTTAATAGTAGAATCAATAATGTTTATTCTTTAAAAATAAGTGCATTAATGTTATAATTTTTTTTAAGATTTTTATTTATTTATTTTTAGAGAGAGGAGAAGGGAGGGAGAAAAAACAATGTATGGTTGCCTCCCACATGGCCCTCACCGGGGACCCGGCCCGCAACCCAGGCATGTGCCCTGACTGGGAATCAAACCGGGACCATCTGGCTCCCAGCCCGCACTCAATTCACTGAGCTACACCAGTCAGGGCTAACGTTATAATTTTTTAATTATTTAAATATAAAGTTACACCCAATTTAAAAAGTCAATTCAAGAATCATAGCTAATCCTGCTTCTCTTCTTAGTCTACATGGCCTTCATTTTTCAAAGAAGTATGAAACTGAAAATAAAGGTCGCAAGCCAAGCAAAGTCAGTGTACCATGATTTCACATACACTAATCTACAGTCATCAGTAGATTTTCACATGGATCATGAGCTTGACACTTAGAACTAACCTGCATAGAATCAACAGAGCTATGTTACATTCGTAGTGATGGGAAGTAGTGATGATGAAGTCAAGTTTGCTGGTATAAATAAAAATGAAACCCAGTTAACTTCTGTTTCCAGTTAAGCACGAATGGGAAAAGAAAGGGACAAGTGTGTATTACTCTTCTGCTTACCCTCTTTCCCTTCACACACAAAGAAAGTGAGGGCCACTGCATATCTCTGTCATACCGAGAGCCTGACCCCAGCTCCAAATAAACAACTCCCCCGGTGAGTGGCAGAAATAAGCACCAGGGCAGGCAAGCAACATGCAGCTTAAAACATATAACGTAAGGAAGAAACAATGGATTTAGTGTCAGTACACCATTTCAATGGGAATTAGAATAAGATGCAAAAAAATGGGGTAGCAAAATAATGCAACTGCAAGAAAACAAGTCTTGTTATATAGAAAATATGTTTTGAATTTGCATTTTACATTTTAAGAATATGGCTTGACATGCCCTGATTCTTCATAATGTGGGAAAAATTCTAACTGCCATGCTAATTGATTTCAATCAAAATCCATTGTTATTGAATCACTTTCATTATATTAAATTCTAAGTTTATTATATGCCAACTCATTCATATCTTAGGTCTCTTTTAGAAGTAATGTGAAAACTTTTGTATTCCTTTGTCCTCATTGAATTTTAACATGTTCTGCTATGTAAAACTTTTATCTTCAAATAAGTTTTACAGCTTTTACATTAAAAAAGTTGTAATAGTTCCATTACTAATATTATAGCAAACTTTTACTAGTATCAAGTTATAAATTTATCTAATTGAAATATTTTTGTAACTGGTTAAGAATGTGTTCACTCTCTGAGGCTACAAAATTAAATATATAATAAATTTTTAAAAATAATACTTTCTGCCCTGGCTGGTGTAGCTCAGTGGATTGAGTGCGGGCTGGGAACCAAAAGGTCCTGGTTCGATTCCCAGTCAGGACACATGCCTGGATTGAGGGCCGGGTCCCCAGTGGGGACCATTTGAGAGGAAATCATACATTGCTGTTTCTCTCCCTCTTTTTCTCCCTCCCTTCCCCTCTCTCTAAAAATAAATGGATAAAATCTTTAAAAAATAATAATATTTCTCTGTGTCTAGAAGGTAATTTCTTATTGCTAACATTTACATGAGTTTGAAATTGAAAATTGGGCTATAATCTGAAGAGATTCAATCTATCATGACTATGCACTATCTGTTAAAATATGGAATACTTCATTTTCAGCCAAAAATAAGTTTGAACAGTCACATTGTGACTAGAAAAGCAAAGCCACTGTAATATTTTTGTCACATGGTATTTCAATCATACTATATAATTGATTAGGGCTTACATAAAACGATGCACTTAATATATGTCACAAGTGTTATCTGATTACTATCATAGTTAAAAAGAAATGAATGGAACCGCAAAAATGTTTAATTGAGAAAAGTCAAGCTTGTAAGATCAGAGAGGTTAGATTCCTATCAGGACTCAAGACAGTTTCAGCAATGAGAAGGAATCTAATATACTTCCCTTAAGTCACTCTGCGATCTCCATTAATACAAAGGAAACCAGTTCCCACATGGAAACTAGAAATAGCTTCTAAAAATATATTTCCATAGAGAAAAATGGAGATTATAAGCAGCAATATAAATTTTGACATAGCTATAGAAGAAATACTCTAAACAAATGGAAAGATGCTCAGTACTTAATAAGTAGTGAATCCTACATCTTTTATGCTGTTGCGAAAAGAGAATATATGATGACTCCTTCTGTACATGAAGCGTCAATCTCCCCTGAACAAAGCTTTGCTAAGTGCGTGTCCATCTCGGTATTGCTCTCAGCTTGCAGACAATGATTCATGTGAACAGTGCTTCACATACTAAGAACCGATGCCTTCAAAATAGTTTTATCTTAGTCATTTTCTCTGCTCTTAACCAATGACCCATTAATTGAGCATTCGGATTTTGCAGAGAACCATAAGTTAAAATAAAGAAATACATTATAGGTAATCAAGTCTTTGAATGGTGCTATATGGAGAAAACTATTGCCTTACCTTTAGTTGTAAAAAAACAAATAGCTTTACATCAACTTGGATTCTTATATGATTAAAGCCTGTGGGCAAGAGGAAGAGTTTAACTGAAACCCAATGGATTACTTACTGTTCAGTATTTTTTAAAAAAAAAGGTCTTATGGGAACTTGCTCTAAATGAAAATCAATGTGCACTCACATAGCATAAATAATAATGAGATTTATAGTGATGAGACAGTATGCTTTGGCATTGCGCTGTCAGAGACAGAGCGAATTTGTGGCTTTCTGCCAATCAAGCTGAACTTAAAGGGCATGTCACAGTGTTCAGATCATGTTACATAAATGAAAAGATTACACTATAGAGAAATTGATATCCCTAACTTGTTTTAATATTCTGTCAAATAATATAAAACATTCCCTTTCATGCTCACCTCTCCAATTGATGTGAAGCTCCTTAAGCTGGTTTTTTTTATCATGAAACCAGTAATCCCCACAAGGATGCTAAAATATACAATTTTGGTAAATAACCCTATTTCCTTAAAAGAAAGACGCATAGGCAATCATCTAAAAACTAGCGATGTGCAACTTTGGAGTGAGACGACAAAGAGTGCAAATATCTGTGGAGGATTTCCAAATACAAAAGCTGCACCTAGATGATTTGAGCATTGCACAGTGGTGAAACCTCCTCAGAAAAACTCATCCGTGTATGCACATTTAGTTATGGTCTATGTTAGAGTACAATATAATAGAGGAGGGGAAATAATTCATAATTAAAATCACATATTTCCAGTAGACTAAATGAGCCTTCAAGATCTTCATTGGATACGTTAATTCACATATCCATTCAGCAAGAACATTTTTATGGGGCTATTGTAGTCATATTGCTGCCCAGAAATATAATACTGGAGGAAGGAAAAAGCAGAGAACAGAATTTTCTCTCTTCAGAGACTATCATTATGTGAGATGGAAAATAAATAAAAGCAAAGAGCCCAGTAAACCCCACCTAGGGGCTACAGTGCAGTGGCAAGTAAGCGAGGGACAAGAGTCTGTCTGTATAGCACCAGACATCTGGACAATAAATGGAAATTCAGACAACCAACCAGATGGTGATATATGCAATGGCAAATTGGCACATGCACACAGCTTTCAAGTAGTTCATTTTTTAATGTGTGGTTTAGAATCAGCTAGACAATAAATGTCAACTAATTGTATCAACTGAGTGAAAATTTATGTACATTTGAGTTACTCTGGCAAGTATGCAACACCTGTCTTAAGACTTAGAATCTCTAGAATTGAACAAATGCCCAAGGAGAAAAGGATATAATAAGACCTGTGATTTTGTCTAGAATTCAAGATATGAGTATAAATTCATGGAAAAGTGGAGAGCTGGAGACAGAGAGAGAGAACGGAGATTTAAAATACAAGGGGCACAAAAGTGAATAATGTACAGTGTTACAATCACACATGAAAACATAGTTTAATTGGAAAGCATGTGAGGAAAAACTCACTAAGAGTAATACAGGATAATAAAGTTACGAAAGCAGGAAGAAGAAAATTCTACATAAACATCAGAGCAACTAGCCCAGAGAAAGGGGGAAGCAGGGTTCAGCAACACCTTGGTGGCATCTGGATGGATTACGTTTAGAGCTGAGGAAAGGTCGGGTGGCCTAGTGATGACCAAGCTGCCCTAGACAGAAGGGACCACACATGCAAAAGCACATGGTAAAGGTAAACCATGGCCTGTCCCATTTGGAACACTACAGAATGGGATCAGAGCACCATAAGAAAAGTGAACAGAGAGATAGCCAGGGGCCAGTAAGTCAAACTCAGTATTTGGATGTTACAGTAAAGGCAGAGAGGTCATGAAAATACTGTACCAGGGGATTGTCCCAGTCAAGTTCATTTTAGAGAGCTCTCTCTCTTAGAAGGAGTTAAGACTGAAAGCAAAAAAGATGTGTTTAGGGTTGCTACAATTATCCATGTTAGTGGTTCCCAATCTTTCTCTGGCACCAGGGACTGGTTTTGTGGAAGACAATTTTTCCATGGATGGTTTGGGGATGATTCAAAAGTATTACATTCAAGCTCACCTCCTGCTGTGTGGCCAAGTTCCTAACTGGCCCGGACTGGTACCAGTCCACAGCCCGGAGGTTGGGGGCCCCTGATCCAGGTGGTGAATAATGAGGGTCTAAGAAATGAATGATTCTGGAATATAGAAGAGAGGAGATGCCCACTATATATGTTACGTAAACTCACAGGATTTAGTTTGATTTCATGTGTGGTGAAAGACCAAGAGTTGAATATGATATGCTGGCTCAGGCCATTGGTTGGATGGTTGTCCTGTTAAAATGATATGGGAGAAGAGAGAAAGAAGTAAAGATTATGGAAAGAGGACAATTACAATACTTGGCTAAAGCACAAACAAAATATGTCAAAATACACAGAATGAACAGATATCAGAGTATGGGTTACAAAGTAAAAAGAAGTGTGTGTTAGATAGGCTACAAAAATAATACATTATCCCAAATAAAAATATTGTTTCTACCATTTTACTTAATTTCCACAGATTGGGTGTTCTGAGATTAACAACATTTAAATTTAAAATGCAGCTTAATATCTTTCAGAAGCCTCTGATGTAAAAATCATATCATTTAAATTGCCAAGCTTGTTGAACCTCACACAATTAATCAAATGCATAGCATATTCAGAATAATTACTATTTTAAATACTTAAAAGCAAAAACAAAACCTTATAACCTACAGATGCATGTATATTTATTCTTAAAAAACATTTATACATTGGTTAATAAGATTATGCAGGTTTTAAGCCTAGATTTCTCTGATACATGATCTGTACCTTGCATTGTGCGCCCGCCCAAAGTCAAATCATCTTCTGTCACCATGTATTCGGCCATCTTACCCTTAATCAGACTCCAGTTTGTTCCATGTGCGAAAACTAATTCAAAATGGATCAAAGATCTAAATATATGGTCTGAAACAATAAATAACATAGAAAAAAAACATAGGTACTAAACTCATTGACCCTGATCTTAATGAAGATTTTAAGAGTTGAACCCAAAGACAAGGGACTTAAAGGCAAACATAAATGAATAGGACTTTATCAAACTAAAAAGCCATAAACATCCCCGAATATCAGCTGCAATTTTGAGAAAGAAGAACAAAGCAAGAGGGATCACAATTCCTGATATCAAACTATATTACAAGGCCACT